>JACFYI010003829.1:237340-248643 GCA_014898755.1 Handroanthus guayacan
TCAACTTAACTTCGTTTTCGATTTTTGTAACTCTATTGAACCACAAGAAAATTAGCAAACCAGCCAGAGATAGCACCACTAGCATCTGTATTGATCAACCATGGTAAACAGAATTATGAAGTGAAAAAAAAACAAAAAAAAGATCATTATAGCTATTGTGATGTTTCAGGAAAAAATATTAAAAAATAAATTCAATATATATTTCAAGTAATCTATAATAGTTTCACTATTTCATATTTTTTCAATAAAGAAGACATTAACATAAATTTTGTTTATATCCTTTAATCCACATTTTTTCAATAAATAAAACATTTAACATAAATTTTATTCTTGTTTAACCATGATAGCTTATTGTTGGATTAACTAACAATTTGTTGAAAAGGAAAATGAAGCAGAAAAGCATCTAAAATTATCTTGAAAAACAAAATATGCCTAATTTTTAATTTTTACTCTACTTTCGAAAAACTAAGAATAATACTGTCAGATTATATAATTGCCTAATTTGCCTCAAAAGCCAATTAAAATGAGTACAATATAAAACAATAAGTTATGTGGAGCGTACAACTGGAACCAGAGAATATTGAAGATAATTTTGTCTTTTGAAATATCAACACTATGTACTTTATAAGACCTTCAAAAATAAAATGGCCGGAGCTTAGACTTTCTTTAGAAGCTTACAAGACCCCAAACATGATCTTAGAAGCTTATAAGACCCCAAACATGATCTTATAAGGTCCTCCAAGAAGAAAGAAGGAAGGGTTTTTAAAAAAAAAAAAAAAAAAAAAGGAAGGGCAAACACTTTAATTGATGCTCTTAAACATCTTTAAAAGTGCTTACGAGCTTAGTCAACTTATAAGCTAAGAAAAGCTTAAATGATGAATTAGTAGAATACATACCAGGAAAATGAGAAAACAAACAGGGCGTAACACCATGCATGAGCATCGTTTAGTATGAGGCATGACTGCAGCTTCAGATATATTTTCCTGCATCTCCAATATTCGACATGATTTACATATAATATCGGAAAGGGAGAAAAAAAAAAAAACTATTCTGCAAATTATATCAAAACCTAGAGATCAATTCTTTAGTATTGAGCACACATTTCATGTGTAAATAGATATTTCATTAATTAGAAAATATTTCAATTTTTCCTAAATTTAAATTGCATTAGAAAAGGAAATAGTAAAGAAGATCAATTTGCTAATATATCATGACAAATAAATTGGTTTAAATAAAGAAGAAAATCAATGCACTTAATATTGGCCATCAAAATACACTTCAATATAGCACCCAAAAAACGGTGCAACGAAAAGCAAATCCGTACGTATGTAGGCCTCTCTACTTTAAGTTGTAGCCTCACTTATAACCAAACAATTTAGTTATTATATTTGAATATTATAGCAAAATGTAGTTTATAGGGAAACAATTTTTTAATTATGTTTCTTGCTATTAATTATATTTAAATTTTGACAAACTCCACTAACATTTTGAGCTTCTAAATCGAATGCCACTAAGAATATCTGCACTAACTTGTGATGAAAATACATTGATATGCAAAATTTGCCTTATTTTTACTTTTCTTTTTTTTTTTTTTCCCCAAAAAACAAAGGAAAAATTATTGAAGGGAGGTTCTCTAATTTTTAGAACTTTTTGGAGTTTTTTTCCCCTGCGTGCCACTACCTTCACTACAGAAGTTTTTTCAAAAAAAAAAAGAAAAAAAAAAGGGCTTTCTACATATGCATCTTAAGAAAAAAACGATTTTTATCAGCTGTAGCAAAGAAAGAAATTTCACAGAAGTTGAAATATGGAGAAACAGATATACCAAGCTACTTTTTCCTATGGATTAAAAAACGAATCTAACAGGTATAGGAAGCATCATAAAGATTAATTAGCGAGGTTTGTGACCGATATGATAATAATTGCATACTTATGTCATGATGGTAGATATACTTATCTCATCATGTGAGATAAAAATTAGGAATCCACTTATGTAATAGAGTGGATTACTAAGGTCTGTATGAAATGTCACATAAATAATTGTAGAATCAAGACAAATCACATAATCTAGATTAATGTTGGAGATGATTAACCTACTAACCTTGTGATTAACAAGCCTAATTAATGATGATCAGTTGTTCCAACAAGCAACAACTTGTGTCAAGCTCTGTCCTAATCATCCCTTGAACTTCCTTTGCACATTGTAATGGCGCTGCATGTACAAGATTTTTCTTTCATTCCCTGCAAATTATTTTCCTCTGTCAAATAAAAAGAAGAATCAGAATCAGCTATTTAAATACTGATGATGAAGGAAGATTAACCATAATTAAAAACATAATCCTGTAAAAAATGTCGATGAATTTGCCATTCTTATATGGCTGAATCTTTCCGTAATATTTGTATGTGTATATATATATAACATAATAAGAATTTGGTGGGATTACTTTCCCTAATAGACAGTCATTAAAATATTTTTTATGTGATTTATTTGTTAAAAACCTTATTTAATACGAGGATTGCCTTAAAATTTCAGATTGTCAATCAATGCCATCAAGAGTACAAATGGTAAGAAATCATATCTCTAGAGGCAAGAATGTGGTGCACCCACACGCACACACAGAGTTGAATTAGGGGACGTGTCACATTTTCTCTTTGGTCAATAAGCATAGTTATCTCGAATAAGTGGCTATTAATTTTTTTTTTTTTTTTTTTTTTAAGAAGTGATTACATTCAACTATATATTAATATCAGTACATGAATTAAATTCTCTAAACTCATACGCTACCGATAGAATTCTGACCTGCACCCCTTACAAAAAAAGTGAGACAGTGTCACTTCATCTAAAAAAACGGTTACTATTATTTAACTCAGATGATTCTACAATATTAAATCCATTATGGATTAAAAATCAATACATCAGATGATTGATTTTGATGCTTCAGACGTACATAATTAAAATAAATTGCTTGTAATTGTAATCTGAAAAATAAGGTAACATAAAAATCCTTATTATCAGCAAGTTCCCAAAGATACTCTGGTTTTAGAATTTGTCATCACGCCTACCAGTGCAGGTTCATCAGGGAAAAGAACGTGCAAATTTTATAACTCACGGAACAAATTCTTCATTAATACAGAAATAATTGTTGAATCCGATGTTGATGTTACAAACATTTACAACAGCCATACAACAATTTCATAGTTTCTCTCGTCATTCAGGCAAATTATCCAACAACACTCGAATCTTGTCTTCATAATCTGAGCCACCTCACAAGCCGATTAGCTACCTCGAAATTTCCTGAGAACTTCATCTTTTGAGCTAACTCCTCCAAGACATCGGGTCTACCAGCCCGCGAAAAAGCAGCTGTGAACTTGTTGTAATCAAGTTGAGGCGCCTTCATCCCTTTATCTATCATTTCTTCCAAATACTTACAGGCCTCATTCGATCTTCCCTGCCTTATAAGTCCCCCGATTAAAACAGTGTAAGAGTTTTCATCAGGACAACATCCCTTCTTCTTCATCTCATCCCAAACTGCACAGCCCATTTCGTAATCTTTTGCTACAAAGTACGACTTCATGATCATGTTATATGTGTGTGTGGATGGTTGAAAGCCATTCTGGATCATCTTCTTATATATCTTAGCTGCTTCGTCTGGCTTATGTCGGCTTGTCATCATCTTGATCAGAGCATTATAAGTTTGCCCATCAGGTGGGCATCCTTTCTCCTTCATCTCCTTCAGTAACCGATAAACCATATCCATCTTGTTTTGCTTAGCAAAACCCGTCATTAAACAGGTGTATACAGCAGCATCTGGCTCACATCCAGCCTTAAGTATTTCCTCCAAGTAGTTAATAGCTTCATTCATGTTACCATGTTTAGAGAGCTCCTTAATTAACATCGTATAGCTCCTCACACTAGGAAGTGGACCCTTAGACTTCATCAATTCGAACAACTTGATTGCATCTGACCTCTTTTTACATCTCAACAACCCTTCAAGCATTGTGTTATGGGCAACAATGTCAGGCTTAAAGCCATTATCGATCATCGTGTTCCATATCCTCCCTGCTTCCATCAAGTTCTTTACTCGACACCAACCATTGAGCAAAACAGTATATGTCACTAAATTCGGGGTGAACCTATTCTCCAATTTCTCAAACAACGACTGAGCTTCCTTCCCGAGCTTTGCCCTCCCTAATGCATCCAACAAACAATTTATTGTCTCTATGCTAACTTTAAACTTGTACTTCTTCATCAAATCAAAAACCCCAACAGCCTTTTTCCTCTCTTTGGCAGCAGCAAAAACTTTAATGCAAATAGTAAAAGTCTCCATGGTAAGCAAGTCCTTCTCGCCCATTTCTTCAAGAAGCGAAACCATGGTTTCAAACTGCCTAGTCTTTCCAAGAATATTCATCATTGCATTGTAAGTCGTCGAGTCATGTTTGAAACCAGGCTTCTCACCAGCCCAGCAAAAAAACCTAAATGCAGGTTTTCGAGCATGCTTAAACCTCTCCAAGACACCTAATACCAATCCATGACTCAAATTGACCCCACATTCATCCAAAACGGCCTCCATATTCCTATCTAAAGCAAATGTTTCATCGATCACCTTACAAATCCTTTCCAACTCCTTTTGATCAGTCTTAAATTTGGCATTATCAACAACAAAAGATTCATTTTCACCATCGCTCTCAACTTCAGAATCAGAATGCATTGAACTAATATCCTTACAAAAAGGCCTGAATTTATTCAAGTAGCATAACAATATTTCGGGCTTTAACCGAAGTACGAAATTTTGCTGTCGGACTAACGGCAAGCTTTTTTGAAGAGTAGGGAGTGAAGGGGGGTGTGGCAATATAAACGAAATTTTATGGTAAGTACGATTGAAGCTACAATCAGTAAAAGAATTAAGCAGAAAACACAAGGACACAGAGCTACCGTCAGCTTGCTTTCCTTGAACTCCTCGCCCTCGTAACGGGTTTTGTCCGTCACCGGGAGAGTGTAACCGGGACGCGCCGATGAAGAGTCCGCCATTTCCGGTCAGGAAATTGGAGAGCTGTACGGATTTGGAAAATGGCGATTTCCTATAATTTCTTAAACGAAACGCCATTGGCAGCCATTAAATAGGATAGAATTGTAAAGCAAAAGTGGACCAAAAGTAACAGAATGAAAGCAGGAGTTAGAAAGTATTGGTAGAGGGTATCGATCAGAGGGGATCTCTGAGCTAATAGTTTGCTGGCTGTCCGGTGGGTAAACTGACAGTGGTTGTAGGTGAAGATGAAAAAGTAGTGCAGAAAGTCGGGTTTATTATGAAAAGCAAGCCCAGCCCAATAATGTATAAAAGGCTGTTCACAAGTTGGACTCTAATTTCACCACTAGGGCTTTTGAAAAAATGAATTTTAAGTTGATTCCATTTAAATTTTAGAATTTTTAATTAATAAAAATATTCAATAAGTTACATTTAGTTATAAATATTCATAACCCGATGAACAACAACAACGACTTAGGTCAGCTTAGGAATTTGTGGTACGGTAACAGAATCATTGCCAATGGCATGCGGGGCGAATAAGTGCGAAAAGGGAGTTCGAGCTTTCTTATGATGAAACCTAAATGCTGGGTCATCAACACTACCAAATGCCACATCTTCCCATCGTAGCCATCTTAGATATGCGTATGGAGTATGATGCTAAGCAATCAATTTTAGTCTTGTCAAAAATATTTGAATGTTTGTAAACATTCGTATTTGAAATTAGTGAATATTATGTGCATTTGAAAATATTCGGATATATTTGTATTCGTATCTATTGCTTGAAATTCCAAACATCGATATAGTTTTATCCGCATTCCAAAAATTATCCGTATTTGTACATAATTTTTATATATAATTATTTATATAGATAATATAATATGTAGGTATTAAATTATGTTTAAAAATAAAATTTAAAAATTATATACTGTATATTAAAACTTTAGGCAATGCTGGAATATTTGAAATAATTTTACTCATGAATTTTAAATTTTGGGCATTAATATGACAAATTTGGATATTTGAAGTAACAAATTTGGATATCTGATAAACATTGCAGATATTGGATAAAATAATATCTCGATATTATATTTATATTCTAACTATTAATTAAAATGGATATCGAATATTAGAATATCCGACCGATATCCGATAGATGCGGATATGGATATTCATTTTCAATATCCGATAAAATTTGAATTCGAATATCTTCATCCAGATAATACCCAAATGAAGATATGAATGTACCAATATCCACACTCGAATATCCGAATTAACGGGCCTAATCAAATTTATTAAAGATCTGAATTCAAATTTTAATAATATGTTATATTAATCAAATTTTAAATGTACATAATATTAGTAAATTTTTTTAAATAGAATGTAATGTATGTGAAAGTATAATTAATAATTAATCTATAAATCTATATTTTTGATGTATTTTATTTATTAAAATAATATTTATATTTTTTGTTATTTGTTGTAGATTTTTTATTAGATCTTGATGTTAGTAGACTCAAATCTTTATTATTAGAATGAATACTGCACTTATAAGAACAAAAGTGACTGACTGACTATGATACTAATCCTTGCAAGCCTGATATACAGTTGTCACTTTTACCTTGAGAAGGAGAATTAATAGAGTAGATAGCACAGTCCAATCCCACCACTTGGACTGATCGAAATATATTGCCTCTAATCTTGTATATCGTTCTCATGTACTGTTCCCTCCATTCACGCTAAGGTGATAACGACATCGATCCAACCTTTACAATCACAATAAATTTCAGTCAATTTCAGTCAGTTAGCTAAAGCATCATAGAAGCTGGCCATTTATGGAAGTACACTTCATAAGTCCAATATAGAAAGTGCTGTGGCCATAATTTGGTTTTCTTTTCCCTCATCTTTTTCCTACTTTCTGAAAACCAGACTAAATACTCCAGATCATACAAGTTCAAGTTATCAACATGTAATTGAAGAATGCTTCTACCATGGATATGTATACAAATTGTGATTGAAAACAGTAATATATACATCACACTGAGTACAAACTCTAGTTAGAAACCAATCACACAGTATCGTATAATCGACCTGTATTACTGTATTGCTGCTCCTACGCAATCGGAGAGTTAAGACCCTCCTGCGAAGAGAGTGACCGGACATTATGGTGCCTCTTGGAATGAAAAGATGGTAACCTTTCGAATGAAGGTTGTCTTTTAAGGTAATGTAGAGTTCTCATGGCGTAGAGTGAATGGAAGCAAGGGCCAGCTCTCTCCTTCACCTTGAGGATTATGAGGAACACAAGTCTGTAAACTATGAGAAGGACATAGAGTGCAAGTAAATCCCACCACTTTGAGTGATCCAATGATATTCCAAACATTTTTGTCAGGACATATTCGCCGGTCAGTTTTGAGTTACCGGGGAACAAGGGATCGAATACGAGTCCAAGAAGGTCGTTCTTGTATCCTCCCTGCAGAGGGTGTGTTGGGGTCACACAACATAAGCAGTTAAGCAGTTAATTAGAAAACTTAATACAAAACAATTCCCAATTCTTAAAAGTTTAGGGGAACTAGAAATTCAGAAAGTTATAGAAATACCTGCAATGACCACGCACCATATCCTATAAATGAAATGGGATAGCGCCAAACTGCCTTGGGAAGATCTGGGAGCAACCGGAAGAAGCCAGCAGTCATCATCATGATCCCCTGCACAAAAGCAACAACATTAATGATGAACAAGCAGCAAGTATGAGAAGAGAGAAATATTTGAATCACTGAAAAAAAGATTACTTACAAGAACTCCAGCCCCAGCTATGATCCCCATCAAGAAATTAGGAACTAATGAAGCTACAATCATCATCACACTCTCTACCATAGCAATGCATCCAAATATATTAAGGCAAAAGAAGACATAATGTGAAAATCCAGACCGAAATTTCACCATATAAAACGTTATCGTCCCTGTAATACCCGAGATTGCCACTAAGAATGGAAAGGAAGAGAGGAAGTTCGACAATATAAATACAGCAACACCGTAATAACCATTAAGCCTTTCTCGATAAAAGACCTGTTTATCAAGAAAAACATAGAAAAATATGAAAATTTGTCTTTCTATTTTCATGTTTAACTGTATATGAGCTTGTTTTACCTTCATTTCTTCGATGAAGGATGGAAATCCTCCTATGGACATAAAAGTCATAAAGCCGGTGACAAAGCCACCACAAGCTCCCCTAGCCAGTATCGCAGTATAACTTGTACCGACATCATAGAATAGAGTTCCAACACATATAGCAACAATCATATATATAACTATTCGAGACCAGTAATATCCCACATCTCTAGACATATTCAGGAACGATCTTTTTGTTAACGTCAAAAGCTGTTTCCACCAACTAGCTTGGCTTGTTTTGATTGGTTCAATATCCAGTCCTTGCTGCAATTCATAAGCAAATTAATCTTAAGAAATGTTATGTGCTCAAGGTATAATTATCTCTGGACTAAGGACGAAAATAAGTTCAAGATGTTTTGACTACTTACAACACTAGAGATTTCTCGCATCCTCAATCTTGCCTTTCTTGCATACGTTGAGATCTTATATTTTTCGACAAGAACTGATTTGATGTCTGCTGTTGCCAAATTCTTCAGAGGGTCTGATGTTTTTTCTGTGTCCTGATATTATAAGACACAACAAAAACTTCTATTGGTCTAAATCCTCAAATGAAGTACTAATTTCCTCTCAAATGAAACTAGTATTGGATTCATACATGGAGTCTTTGTGAACCTTTCAATGTGGCTGTCACGATGTCAAAGTCTGAGTTAATGCATCGCAAGAAATGATCTGAAGGATTTCTCCTACTCGGACAGGGAAACCCTGCTTCGGCAAAAAACTGAAAATCAAGATAGCAAAGCTTGAGAATCAGTAATCAGAATTTTGGCACTTGTTTTGGGAAAAAGAGTGACAACATTTTAAGGATTAGTGGTATATAATACCTTTGTTGCCATCTTAGCTTCTCCAAAGTAAACTGTTTCACCCCCGGACAGTAAATAAAGATCATCAAAGAGAGCAAAAACTTCACCACTGGGCTGATGGATCGAGGAGATAACAGTTCTTCCATCCCGAGCAAGATTCTTAATAGATTGGATGACAAAGAAGGCAGCTGCACTGTCGAGGCCACTAGTAGGTTCATCAAGAAACAGTAGACGAGGTCGTATAAGAATCTCAAGGGCAATACTCAATCTTTTCTTTTCTCCACCACTAATGCCTCTTGACTGCCAATTTCCTATTTGCCGATCAGCGCAATCTTGAAGCCCCATTTCCATGATTATTCCATCTATAATGCCTTTTATCTCTTCTTTAGTCATGGAGCTCGGAAGCCTCAAATGGGCAGAGTAAGTTATAGTTTCTCTAACTGTTAGAGTCCCCAACAGTACGTCCTCTTGTGTGACATATGCCTAAATAAGTCAAAAGGTTGTAGTTCATCACTGCAATTTAGTATGTTCACAAACAAGATTTACATGTATAATCTTCATAACTTGGTCCAGTTCGTTATCAAAATGTGTAAACAGCAGATTCTTTATGTGGAAGGTACCGAGTAATAGATAAATTCAGAACTATTGTTGGTAAAGTTTCTGAGGACATATATAGAAAGACTGATTTGGGTCCAAATTTATGTTTCTCAAGGTACTTACAATTACACCATAGTCCAGCCTCCGCTTCTTCCCATTAAGAAGAATATTGCCAGTCATAACAATATTTTTTGATAATCTACCTGTTGCCAAGTGATTTTGTTAGAAAGCAATATTGAAATGAAAAAGAGATAATTGTCTATCTAAACGTTTCAGACTGATGTTATGATGATGATGTCTAAACATATAAATCCTCTACATGGTACTAGCTAGTAGAATTTATAGTTGGCTATCTATTATAGGCAAACAATATTTCGGGAACCAGACTGAAACAAATGATAACAGATAGTCAGTCCAACTCGGGCAGTAATACATACAAACATACATATATCTATACAAATGCATAGAAATTTCATTTTTGATAGAGAATGACCTGCTAAAGCATCAAGAAGGGTGGATTTGCCAGAGCCAGAAGGACCCATAATCGCCATGATCCGACCCGGTTCAGCAAACCCATTTAGCCCACGAAGCAACTTCTTTGTTGGCCCCTGCCCAAAATTCGGCAGCACCACCAACAACTCCTCCCAAACCAAATATGCTTCACCACCGTTCCGCGGCAGCCCCCTCTCTACATCACCACCAGTGCTGCCTCCAATACCACTACCACCCGCCGCCTCTATTTCCATGCCAACCAAAAGGTGAAAATCCTAGTAGTTTGTACTTCTTGGTGTAACTTCAACGAGTGAAAAAACTGTATTCATCAAAGAATCAACTTTTGCCTCCCGTTTTCTTCTTGTTTTTCCCCTTATATTTCTTCCTAATAGCACATAAAAATCATTGTTCTGCTATATATATGGGGTGATTGGAGTAGTGTGTGATCATAAGAGTAGCATGAGGCAGCCGCTTTCGTGCAGAAACAAAGGGATAGGTGGGCAATAAGATCGGTGATAGAGAACGGACTGTACGACAATTTAATAAATGGGGTCCAAACTAAATGGTGGTTTGCAGTTGCATTAAAAATTACGTGTTAATTTATTATCAATCAAGAAACAATTGGATCTTGTTTAGATAATACAAGTGCCTACAAATTTATTACAATCTCGGCTGCACATATTAATGATGTTATGTGCGCAACAAACTTGATAAAACAGAGATCTGTATCGCGTACCACTTTTAGCATAACATATGTTAAAATAAAAATAGTTTGGTAGAAAAATAGAGCAAATTTTTTGCCCTGAAGACGAATTTACGTTAATATTAATTTTTAGAGATAACAGTACTACAAATTCATAAAAAATGAGTTTGAAAGTGTATTTAACTGTTTAGGTCGGTAACATCCGTTGCTGATCTTGCTTGTATATGAACTCATATACTACTATATAATGATGGATTTCAATCTATTTACTTTGATGATATTACATTTATAACGTGTGGATGACTTTATTCATAGTTGTTGAAAAATTGCACCTCAGTGTGCACGAGCGTCTGATTAATGCAAACGGGTACATATGTTTATTAGCAATATACAATCAAAATTGTCGAAACAAGTGTACTCGCAAACTATCATACATATCAAAGTCACGCTTCTCCTTTTAGTAATTAAATAATGAGTAAATAGCATTAAACCCCCCAACCTATAGGGTCTGTTGCACTTTACCTC
>JACFYI010003829.1:248864-284218 GCA_014898755.1 Handroanthus guayacan
AAAGTGCAACAGACCCTATAGGTTGGGGGGTTTAATGCTATTTACTCTTAAATAATTAATTCAAATGTCTTATTCTAGACATTAATTCTCACTCACCCTAATCGAATATGAGTAATTAAATATGTGATTGGCATCTATTTATGGTATATATATCATTAATATCTAAACTAAAATTTTGTAAGGAGACGCTACAAGATTATTTGTTATAGTAAATGAACTAATGGAACGATTATTATATATGCATTCCAAGTAATTTTATAAATCATGCTTTATTAGTTAACTCACTAATAGATGATGAAATATATTAATGTTCAGGAGTATTGATGTTTTTCTACTTATTCTATCTGTGAAGACTTTTTGAAAAATTATTATCTAGAATTAATCTAATATAGTGGAATCAAACTTAGTAATATCTGTGTGCTGTGTTGTTGACATATAAAATGATTAATATTCTGGGCTGTCAAATGCAAGACAGTTTTACGAAATGAAGGAATAACAATTATATTATTTATCATTCATGCAAACTTCTTCAATCATCTCAATTTTCATGTATCTATACTGTGTATAAAGTGTGAGGACAAAATGTAGTTATTTTGGTGATATGTTTTATGTATAATGCCTAAAATACCCCTTAATTTAACTTACTTTGATAACCACCTACAACACAACAAAATACTATTAACATACTAATCTATCTGTTTATATCAAATTATGTATATATTTATATTAAATGCATTATCATGTTCTAATTATTAAATATACACGAACCAAGTTATTGTATTTTAATACACACACATACACACACACACATATGTATATATGAAATACATATTAATTATTTATGCAGTATATCGAGTGTACGGTCAAAGGCGATGCCACATTGTAGCTCGTGGGGTCAAGTGACCCCACTCAAATTTTTTTTCAAAAGAGTTCCTATATATGTAATTAAATTATTTTCTATATATATAAATAAATTTAATACTATATGACCCCATTTCTTTTTGTCCTAATTTATTTTTTATTCTTATTGACCCCCACTTAACCCACTTTCTTATATTCTTTTGAAAAACTCTAGCCTCACTTTTTTTCTTCATCTATTCTCCACCTTCTTCACTATTGTATTCTAAAGCTGAACCCAATTTAAATTTTTCTGGTTATCGAATATTGAAAAATTAGAGGATGGAAAAATACTTCAAAAGAAAATTGAAGGTATTAGAAGAATCGTCTGTAATTGAAGAAAGTAGTCAAGAGTGTTCGAAACGCAATCGAGAGGTGATCAATTTTGAAAAGCTTCATTCAGATCCTGGGCTACGCAAGAAAATTATAGATAATTATCCAAATGATCGAGACGAAATACGAAGATAGTATATACAAAAAAAGCCATGTCAACCTTCAAATCATACCTTTCCACAAAGAGATATTGGTGGGGTGATGTGACGATTTAATCCAGATTGGTTCAAACAGTATGAAAATTGGTTAGAATATAGTATTGAAAAAGATGCAGCATTTTGTTTGGCTTGTTATCTTTTTTGACCAGAAATTGAAAACAAACAGGAGGTGATTCTTTTGTTATTGATGGATTTAGAGCATGGAATAAAAAAGAAAGATTTCAAGTTCATGTTGGTGGTCCTAATAGTACGTATAACAAAGCTTTGAAGATGTGTGAAGACTTAATGGTACAAAATCAACATGTTGATGTTGCTTTCACAAGGCATTCAGATGAAAAACGATTGCAACATCGAACTCATTTGAATGCATCAATTGATTGTGTTCGTTTTCTTTTGCGTCAAGGTTTGGCATTTCGTGGGCATGATGAATCAGAAGAATAAAAAAACCAAAGAAATTTCCTTGAGCTTCTTTGATTCCTAGGCAATCATAATGGGACCATACATGATATACTTCAAAGTGCTCCAAAAAATCTCAAATTGACACATTCCGATATTCAAAAAGATATTGTAAATGTTGCAGCTAAAGAAACGATCAACGCGATTATTTCTGATCTTGGAGATGAATTGTTTGCTATATTACTTGATGAATCTCGTGATATTTCTACGAAAGAGCAAATGGCAGTTGCTTTTTGATATGTGAACAAGAAAGGATCTGTGGTGGAACGCTTTATTGGTATTGTGCAAGTAAGTGAAACAACTTCTTTATCTCTCAAACTAGCAGTTGAGTCATTATTTTCTAAATATGGTTTGAGTTTGCAAAAGATCATAGGGCAAGGTTATGATGGAGCTAGCAATATGCAAGGTCAGTATAATGGGTTCAAAACTTTAATTTTGAAGGAGAATACTTCAGCATTTTATATCCCCTGCTTTGCTCATCAACTTCAGTTAGCACTTGTTACTGTGGCAAAAAATCATGTGGAAATTTGCTTGTTTTTTAATTTAGTGAATAGTTTGCTAAATGTTGTGGGAGCATCTTGTAAGCGTTGAGATATTCTACGACAAAAACAGCTAGATAAAGTATCTGAGGAATTAGGTAAATACGAGATCTCCAGTGGTCAAGGGTTAAATCAGGATACTACTTTAAAACGACCTAGTGATACTCAATGGGGTTCGCACAATGGTACGCTCTCAAGCTTACTTGATATGTTTTCTCCTGTGACAAACCTTCTTGAGTTCATTATGGAAGATGGAGTAAATGCTGAGCACAGAGCCGAAGCTTTTTCTCTGTTAGATGCCATTTTATCCTTTAATTTTGTATTCAAATTGCATTTGATGTGGAAGGTGTTGGGGATAACTAATGAACTCTCACAAGCATTACAAAGAAAAGATCAAGATATAGTTAATGCAATGAAGCTTGTAACGATTTCTAAAAAGCAACTGCAGAATATGAGAGATGTGAAATGGGATGCCTTGCTAACTCAAGTTTTTTCATTTTTTGAAAAGGTCAAAGTTGACATTCCGGACATGAATGATTTGTATGCACGAGGGAAGTCAAGACGCAAAGTTTCCAAAGTTACCTATTTACATCACTACCGTGTTGAATTATTTTATATTGTTATTGATATGCAACTTCAAGAGCTGAATGATTGGTTTAATGAGATAAACACGGAGTTACTTTCTTGTGTGGCTTGCCTTAATCCAAGCAATTCTTTTATTGCTTTTGATAAACCAAAGTTGATTCGAATGGCTAAATTTTACTTATTGGAGTTCTCAAGTGTAGATCGTTTGGTACTTGACAGTCAATTAGACACTTATATTATTGACATGCGGTCAAGTGACGAGTTTCTGAAAGTTACTAGAATTGTTAGTCTTGCAGAAAAGCTAGTGGAGAAAAAGAAAGACGTTGTGTATCCTTTGGTTTATTTGTTTATTAAACTAGCATTGATTTTGCCCATGGCTACTGTAACTGTTGAAAGAGCATTTTCAGCGATGAAAATTGTAAAGAATCGGCTCCACAACAGAATGGGTAATCAGTTTATGAATGATTATTTAGTTACATATATTGAGAAAGATGTATTTAATAGCATTAGTAACGAGAGTATTATGACACGGTTTCAGAATATGAAAAATCTTAGAGGATAATTGTAAAAAAAAAAGTATTAAGGAAAATATTTTAGTTTTTCAATAATCAATTTTTTATTTATTAATAGTTAACATTTGACCCCAGTGATCGGTATTTCTATTGGGAGAATGATGCACTTTTACGAAAAACTGTGATCAATGGAATGGTCGAGGCGAGACACGTGCTCTTTTTCTTTAAGATGAAATAGTCCTGCACCAGTACTCACGATCAATGGCTATCGCCTCCCAAAATACAATAACCTTGTTCAAATAGTAGCAGCATTACAAACTATTTGACTCCAACGAACTTAAAATGCGCACTAGAACTTCTCTTCAAAGTTGGACAGAACACTAGAATGCAGGATAATAATGCTAGAATCTATGCTGGATTTAATGCAGAGATGTGAACTAGAATTTTCGATTCCTAGAACTTGAAGTGGAGACTGTATTTATAGAGCATGAAAAGTTACTCACAAGTAGTCATTTCTTTCCATACACACCCTTCGAAATTAAACTTGCAACTCCCGGAACTAAAATCGCAACCTTTAGGATTAAAATATTCAACTTTCAGAAGTTCTATCATTCACGAACGGGTGCGACAAAAAATAATTCAGATTTAAGATGAAGCGACGAGACACCATTTAGCTAATAGTTGTTTCTAGAAATAGCGACTGGAAAAATAGAGAAATAATTAATTTATTTACCAGGCTTAATTAAATGAAGCCTATTTCAAATGAAATTTGTCCAAAAAGATACTAACTGTACCTAAGACCAAATTTCAGTCGAAGTTCCAATACTAATACCGATTCTAGTTTCAGTCCAGACCAGCCCAAGCCTAAGCCCAAGCCAAAGCCGTGCTGAGCCGGACGGGCGCGTGTGTGATTTGAGTCGAATCCATATTGATGTAAGTCTTCCCCCCTCCAAACACTTATGGTACCCCCAAGGGGCCCAACCCTTCTTTGGTACTTGAGTTAAATAAGTTGGAACAATATTTCTTCTTCTTTCAATGTGGGATTCTTCCCACTTTTTCCATCTTCACCTTTAATACTACTCTTTAGTCAACTTCAAGTGGCTCACTTTATGTATTAATTTCTCATTCACCCGGAAATTATTTTGGACAAATAATTGTATCGTCATAATTTACCCGCGGCTTAAATTACGACAAATACACGAAATTCGAGAAATTAATATTCGAGCACACTTTAATTATTTGGTCAAACGGACCAATTTCCAACAATTTCTGGGGTCGCCACTGTGTACAGTTGACTCTAGTTAAAATATAAACGTGGAATTTCTTTTTGCTTTACTGCAAAACATCAAAAATGAAAGAGAAACACGGGACCATGCATCAAAATACAAAAGAAAATTTCAAAATTAAGTTATTGAACATAACGTATTTGCTCGTACATAACCTAAGGAATGTAGTTAAACATATTATATATAACGGTCTTATATCTTAACTCTTAAAAGATAGATATTTTATCCAGTAGCAAGTGATTTATAAATAGTACCTAAAGCTATGATTTATAAATAGTACCTAAAACTATCTAGTTGCTATTAAAAATAAATTATATTTAAATTTAAATTCAGATGTTACTTTTTATTAAAAAAAAAAATTCAGATGTTACTTATTTAAATAAATTTTGATTTTTCTGAATAAAAATAAATCCAACCACCCAGCAAGAGCTCTTAGATTTAGCTAAAATAAACAAAGTTGTAAAAATTAAGAATTCAGTCAAAATTAACTCAATTTGAATCAAAGATCCCTTCCTATATTTATAATGGTATAAATATATATCCTGCAAAACATCCAAAGGTAAGATGATGATTCAAAACTAATAATTTGGCCATTTTCTATTTATTTGGTCTGAATGATAAAATTACCAATAATGACTCTGATTTGTAATTTCTAACCAAAACAAAATAAAGGAAAAATAAGAATCACATTGGTTTAATTAATTTTGAAAAAATAATAAAACTGAGTACATACATACTTCCTCTCAAAAAAGGAAAAAAAAAAAAAGTACATACATACCTAATTTGTAATGTATATTATTTTTTCGGAACGTTATTTCCATTGTTACTCGTTCTTTTTCTATTTTTCTTTAATTGTAAGCGTCATACTTGTTTCCAATCTTGCTTCAATTGGACAGCATAAGCCCCAATTCAGTAACGTTACTTGTATTTGATCTTGAAATGAAATCTTTGATAATGAAAATATATTAATGTATACTAATTGAATGAAATTATTTTTTAAAAGGAAATTATTAATGGAAATTGAATCCAGCAATTTAAATGCCTCAATTTTGTTAATTAAACAATTTTTTTTCTTTTTTTCAGAGAGAAGCGATTGTATTCAATCATACATCAATATCATTACATAAATACGTTTCAAAGATCAAATACATGAATTAAACATAATTCAAAAATCGTAAACTACGAATAAATATTATCATAGAGTAAACAAACACCCACACGCTATGGTGAGACTTGAACCTTGACTTTCTTGGAGAGATAGTATTATTTCATCCATAAATGATGGCATTATTTCACAAAACTTGACACGCAGTGTCATGTGCCAAAAAATATTTAACGGGCTACAAAATGCCAAACCCCTACCTAACAATGGGTCAAATAATTAATAGGTATCGAAAGCTAAAGCTTAAGTGTTCATTGAATGATGCTGATTGAGCTTATATGCTTTAATTTTTCTGTTTAGAAGGTTTTATAATTTAAGTTTTGCTTGAGGAAGAAATTAAACTAATGTACCATTACCTAATATCATCTCTTATTATGTCATAACAAAGAGATGATATATTTATGTTGATAGGTTTCTACGAACAGTTACCTCGTCTTATGTTTAATTCGTAAATTAAATAATGTGAAAAATTAATTAGCATTAAAGCTTTCGTGAAATTTTTAATTAGCGAAAAAGTCCTCTGAAAGAGAGTTCATCATATGTGCCTAGAAGTACGAATTGCTTGAATTTTCAAGGATAAATTGCCCATTTTATCCTGAAGATTATTGGCAAAATACCTGTGTTAAAAAAGAGGAAAGAAAAACCCTACATTATATAAATTAGCAAGTAAATAGAAGAGACAGTAATGTTATTTCATAGGTCTTTATAGTGCGAATTGATAGTAGGGAGCAGTGAGATAATTATTTTTCTTATAAGTTTTTATTTCCTAATTAAGTTTTCACATGATTTGATTTGCCAATTACACATAAAAAGTTTTTTTTTAAAAAAAAATATATATACTCTTTATATTTATAATGGCCACTATATTCGTGAATTGGTAAGATTTATTTTATGATTGGTTAGCTAGTACTCAATTAATTATACTT
The DNA here is from genome assembly GCA_014898755.1 of Handroanthus guayacan. Classification (NCBI taxonomy): domain Eukaryota; kingdom Viridiplantae; phylum Streptophyta; class Magnoliopsida; order Lamiales; family Bignoniaceae; genus Handroanthus; species Handroanthus guayacan. The sequence goes on from JACFYI010003829.1 coordinate 255,719, forward strand.
AATAAATACTAATAATTGTGGCGCACTCGATGTATGTGCCTAAATATATTTTACAAAATTAAAAATTTATTAATTTATTTTAAAAATAAAATATATTTTTAATTATTGAATATTTTTACTTGAATTTATTATATAGAATAACATTATCTAAAGATAAATTTGAAAATACTAAAGTCGGAAAGAAAAAAATGATAATTGAAGAAAAGAATGAAATAAAAAAATATTAAAAAAAGAAAAAAATAAAGAAAAATATTTTGCTATGATTTTTTAAAACTACTTTGTCCTTATTTTTTATAATAGAGTTATTTTTGCACATTTAGCATGATGAATAAAAAAATAATTATTTTTTGCCCTTTTGCTTTATGTATAATAGAGATATAGATATTTGCATGATTTATAGAAGTAAAAAGGTCATAATTTTGAAGTCCTTCAATTGTACGAATAGTATAAACATCATCCGTAATTTAGATACTGCAGGATTGACAGATGTGGTTTGACATTTATTTCTCCAAAGTGATATACCCCCTTTTTTTAATTACAAATTTGAAAAGCAACATTAAAGAATTTTTAATTTATCTGTATTACTTTATTGCATTATTTATCTTTCCACTTATTGTCAAAATTAATCGAGCTTCTTTCTTTCTAGACTCTTTTCTTGTCGTTTCTCCAAGGGTACCCCCCCACCCCCCCGCCCCCAAAATCATATCTCCTATTTCTTTCTCTTCATTTTTAAATTATATATTATATCATTTTAATTTTCTTAATATCTTTATTCACCATGAATCTAAATCTAAGTGAAATTATTTAAAAATATCGTAAAAAGTATAATTATTTTTAATTCATATCTCGATTTTTGGCGGGCAAAGAAAATGAAAACTATGCTAAAGTATTTTCTCTAAAGATCTCCAACAATTCTTGCGGTGGTGGCCGGTGGGTGTCTAAATTCTATCCAGTTCTGTCCAATCCTGACAAAGAGGAAATGCACATTTGACTCTTTCTATGTGAATGTGCTTTTGTGCCCCCAGAGTGATTGCTACTTGTGCATTAATTTTGGCTTCTATTCAATACCCCATCTTTCGAAAAAATAATTACATTTAATCATTATATCAATATTATTATCATATAAATATATTTTAAAAATTAAATACAAGAATTAAATACAAAATAAATTTTATAAACTATCATACGATAGATAAATAGTATTATAAAATAGAAAATGGCGACTTTAATATTCATCTTTCTTTATTTATAATGAATTAGCAATTGTGGCACAAATAAAAAAAGAAATTATTGTTAATAATGATAAATATTTTTAATTCTTAAATATTTTTTGAATTTATTATGTAAAATAATACGATTGAAAGATAAATTTGGAAAGAATAAAGTTGAAAAATATAAGTTGTAATTGAGAAAAAAATGAAATAGCTAAACAAATATTAAAAAAATTAAACAAAAATATTTTGTTATTATTTTTTTAAGGTACTTAGTAATTATCTTTTAGAATGGGATCATTTTCGCCTATTCGCTTATTTTCCCACTTTTGTCATCATATCATTGAAAAACAATCAAATATAACCACCTAATAATTTGATGTTTTGTATATAGTATAGATATTTTTACCTTTTACTTTACAAATGTGTTTCTGATATTCACCATTGAGGTTTTCCTCAAGTGAATTTTTTTTTTTAAGGAAAATAATATTAGACAAGTAACTTGCTTTCTGCGATACATTTATAAAATTATTTATAGAGTTAATTGTGTTTATAGTGTATTTTATTATACTTCTTGTAAATACTATTTTTATATAAATCTTTGGATAATCTACATATAAATATATATATATATATGCAAAACAAAATTTTTAGTTGATAAGAATACGGATATACCAATTATTATATATTAGTACAGGGTGTATATTTTAAAATTCAAAGTCCCATAAAATAGAAATAATTAAATAGTTTACCCTTCAACCAAATAATTATCACGAAAAAAAAAACAAAAAACAAAAAAAATGAAGATGCCGAAAAAAGTTAGGTAACATATAAACTAACTTTTTCTATATCTTTTTTGGGAAAAACAAATCTATGAAAATAGCATCTCATTCAATCACTGCCTTTGTTTTCATGATTTTATTTAATTGTTCCTATTCATTTCTATTTTGAGTATCAGTGTAGAAAGATGGATTATAAATTATTATGTTGAGAAATGAGATAAGGAATTATTGCAGTAGGATTCGGATCCAGATGCACTATGATCCGATCCGACTGATTTTTTTTTTTTTTTTTTTTAGACAATAGATCCGACAAATTTTTGTTTTTTTTTAAGGAAGACCATTAATACAACTAATTCTTAACATCAAGATATCAAATCCATAATTTTGAAATCAATAACTAAGAAGAAAATTTCTAACTAACGGCGATTGATAGCCCTATTTTTTCATTATTCGATGGAATATTTAATTCGAATATTTAAAATGGCCGCAGAGGAGTGGGCGGCCAACGGGCCTGTATTCGGGGTTACTGTTGTACTGGGCCTTATGCTTGCCCATTTTTGGGCTTTACAAATAGGGCCCTCATCCTACCAGTGTCCAGTTCTTTTCTAACAAATCCAGTCCAAAAGAAAGGAAATTATTTAGGTGGCCCAGTTCCCAGCACCCAAACACTCTATAGCTGTAATAACCAAATAGTTGGAATAATTGGAATCAAGTAAATTATTTTCTTTCAACATCATTATTAAAATTTGCAGTCTGGTATTAGAATTCAAAACAAAATATGCTTGATTAAAATAATAATATCTACTAATACAAAATTTAAAATTTCTAGTTCGAGTAGAGTATGATCGAATATTATATAATCAAATTATGAAAAAAAAATTATATTTGGCATATACTTATGTTATAAAATTCATAAAAGTTAAATTATGAATAAAATAATATTTGGCATTTACTAATTTTGAGTCTCTTTTAGTGGGCGGCCGTTCCCTGGTAAGCGGCTGTGTGAGGTGGGCTGGCTAAAAAAGTCAAAACAGATTGATACTCATTTATTATTAATTGAAGGATAGCCTTTAATTAAGGATGTTAGGGAAAGATTGTCAGTTATCTTAAAATTCCTTGATCCTATAAAATATTTTGAAGCTTATAAATATTAATTTATTCCAAAAAATGGTTATTGAAATATGTAGATAAAATAAGATTTTAAAACTTATAAGATTTTGATAATGATAGTTTTATAATTAATATAATTAAAAAGTAAAAAAGTGTATTAAGATTTTAAAAATAAATTAAGAATTCCTTTCTTTTTTAAAAGTGCTTATAAAATCCTATCTTATGTTGAGATTTAAAAGAATCTTTCTTTATTAAAAAGAAAAAAAATCTATCAAATACTTATGACATGTTACTGAGAATTTTTTAAAGAGCTTATAAGCATGCCTTGGCCTAGATTTCCACTAAGAGGGTGTCTGAGTGAACTTATAAACTCTTCAGAATATTTTATAAAATGTTTAAAAGTTTAATAGATGTTATGAAACTTTTGGTGAAGTTTTATGAGCTCTCAAAATAATATGTTAGAATCTTCTAAGCTCTTTTAATTAGGAAAATAAGGAGATTTTTTCACTTATTTTTAAGATCTTAATGTGCACCTTCAATTTTGATCATTTTATTAATAAAATTATCATTACTAACATCTTATAAAGTTAAAAAAACCTATTTTATCCCAATATTCCAACAACTTATTTTTAAAATAAGATATAATATCTTGTAAGTTTCAATGTCTTATAAGATGCAGGAACTTATAAAATCTTTTAAATAAGATTAGCCAAACAACCTCTTAAATAAGTATGTTAAAATTTTTAAAAAATCTTAGGAACTCTCTTTCTTTATCTTAAAAGACAGACTTTCAATATCTTATTTTGGGAGTTTATACAGAAAATTTTCTAGAGAGAGAGAGTATACCGAATACTTTACAACATCTAATAATTTTTCAAAACGTTTTATAATCTAAGCTCACCCAAACACCATCTTAGTTTAGAATTACATACAGTTGTCAAACTATACATTTGTTTATATCATGTAAAATAAAATTTAATGCATCAATGAGTGTATTTTATTCGTTTTTTCTCAATTCACATTTTATTTTAAATATTTAGGGCTTTGATATAATTTTGACATAACCATATACTTTAATCATTTACGACAATTCGTTTTTGTAACTTTTCATGTTTTTGCCTTTTCTAACTTCTTATGGTTGCATGTTTAATTAGTTGATTTTGTTTGTTCATATGCTATAATTTTGGGCTCTTCCGGGTGTTAGTTGTTTCAAATGTTTATATGCTATTGAGGTTCCTTTCAAGATACCTCGATAATTTTTATGTTATGCAATGTTTTTAGTTATTATATAATGAAATAATTATTAATTACTTTGTGTGTTATATAACATGTGTTGGACATAATGTACGTCATAAATTAATTATATGCTCATATTTATTTAATTTTTTGTCTTGGAACTTTTGAGGAGTTCTCATCTATTCGTCTTTTTAATATTTTTAAGTATAATTTAATAGAGATGTCAAGACACGTGCAAAATTTTGTGAACTAGAACAAAAATAATTTTTTTTCTAGAACTTAATTATTAAAATTCAAGTTTTAGTTTTATTTTATTGGACCCACTTTTAAAACAAGTAAATTACAATCTAGCTTGTTGTGAAATATGGAATGGGCAATAAATTTCCCTAGGAAAAATAAATAGGTAGAGCACCCTCGATCACATGATCCTTTAAAAAAAAAAAAAGAAAAAAAAAGAAAAAAAAAAGAAAAAAAGAAAGAAACTTTTAATTACCATCCTAATGTATTGCTTACATGCACAATGTGCAACTGGTTTTCTAATTTTGGCCCGTAAAATGCCTATTTTGCTCCTTTTTAAATTGTATAAAAGCCAAACCTCTTCCCTTACTTTTTTTTCTTACCTTTCCCCCTTTTCCTTCCTTCTTCATTTACTTTCTTTCCTCACATCATACAGAGACCCTATTGCCTCTTATGGAGAGAGAGAGGAAAAAGAACATGATGAAGCACATAAAAATCTAAAAGGAACGTAATTAGGGTTCTTCTCTTCACAATAGGATTCTAATTTTTTCAATTCTAAGAGTGTAAAAAAGTTTGGTGGTTATAAGATTGGTAAAAAGAACTTTTGTATGAGGGTATTTTTGTCTTCACAGAGATATTATATTATACGCAATGGAGGGTGGGTAGGCAGTGCCCATTTTTTTCCAAAATCATGTGGGGTGCTCTACTATTTATTTTCGTAGGAAGATTTTCTTTTCATTTAATGTTTCGAGGGGATGTGAGGGTAGCAAAATTTCATGTGAACAAGACGAAAATTATAAACCTGTCATCTTTTATACGAAGTGATATCGTCTCTATTTTTTTTATAATAAAGGTGCAAAGTTCGAGATTCGTTGATAACATGTGAGTATTTATTTGCTGTATCGTAATATTTATCAATCGAATGATAGTTTATAATATTTGAATTGTATTTAGTTCATATATTTGATCTTTAAAATATTTTTTTTAAATTCAGAAAATCTTATCTTAATTCAACTCCGATATAAAATATTTGGTACTCAAATTCTAACCGAAGTAATTGAACTAATGGGTTTTACAAATATCAAGGCTTAGAGACTTCATTCATGAATTAATGTCAATTTAGGCACCTACTTCATCCAATATTGTCCAAGCATAAATATGGTTAAAAATAAAAAAGAAGCGGGCCTTACTTTTTAATTAATTGTTAGCGTACAAGGCTCACAGCTGAATTTTGTCGTAGTATATTAATTTCTGTTGAATTTTTTTCAAGCGGTAACAGATTTGTTTTGTAATTGATGATACTACGGGCATGTTTGGGTGAGCTTCAATACATCTACTTGGAACACCTTGTAAGAACTCATGTTAAAGAGTATGTGATAATATCTTTTTAAAAAAATAAAATAAAATAATAAGCTATCAAAATAAGGGATTAAAATCTTATAAATTGTTTTTTGAAAGAATATTAAAATTAATGCTTTTAATTTATTTTTAAAATTTTAACTTGCTCCTTCAATTTAAACAACTTTAATTACAAATTGCCGCTATCACCCTTTCTCTGAAGAGCGTTGCATTGACTTTCTTATAAACTAGGTGCAGGGTTCAATCTCAATTCTCTATACTATGCCAATCTCAAAAAGAGCAAAAAGAAATTAGAAATTGCCCTCACTTAACATTTTATGTGCTTGCTCTAATATTTTATTTTATTTAAACACTTCAACAATTTATGTCAACACCTTATAAGTTCTAAAAATATCTTATATATAAGGACACATAAGATATTTTAAAATAATTGCTCTAATTATCAAACACCTTCTAAGTTTTTTTTTTTTACACTTCATATGACTCGAGGGTTTTGAAGCAATTTATATATTATTCATCCTTTTTCCCCCATAAGAGCAAAATGTTGGCAGCAATATAATATCTTAATGTGAATTAAGCTTTATATCTAATGATAAATTCACGTATTATCAATAATAATTATGATTTCACTAGTTTAATGATCGAATAGTTATGATTAAAATTTATCGAATTTTATACTGATAATACACATGATTAGTGCTCATATAATTATCAGTTAATTTAATTTTATTACCGATTTATTCTTTTTTTTCTTATATATACTTATATGAAAACTCATATACAAATTCTAAAATGAAAAATCAACACGATTAATATATGTATCACTCAAGCAATGAGTTTCATGATTTTCCTCGATATTAACGTGAAATCAGCATACAATGTGAAGAAGATGTTACCTTAATAAATATGATAACAACACCGAAAGATGGCAACTCACTAACTTGTTTTATCTTTTCCTAGAAAATAAACTTTAAGGGACCCGTTTTTCTTTTTGAATTATGGATTCATAGTAATATATAAGTTTTTGTTATTTCTTGAGAAGGGGCTCCCAAACTTTACAAGTTATATTGAAAAATAAATTTGATTACTAGGAGAAAAAAAAGAAAAAGGACAACAAGAAGAAGCTTTACACTCCGTGGCAACTAGTAAGGGAAAAATATTAGTTTCATCTTATAATTTTACCACTTTTTGCTTAATGTCCTATTTCTTTACAATTATAAAACTCAATCTACATTTATACTAATTTTTATAACCTATTGTTTCGTGCCCCTTTTTTGTCAAAACCCTAAAAATTGCCCCACAAATCTCACATGTCTCGCGGGGCTTTGTTGGGTCTTTCTCCATGTGACAATTCAAGTTGTTGTAAATATTTTAAAAAAAAAGGATAAAGATAAAATAACATTTAATTTATTATATATAATTAAATATATAAATATATAAAAAAAATAGGTGTGTACTCACTTTTATATTTTTATTTAAATATTTATATATATTTATAGACTTGTAATACATATGATCTCATAAATGTTACAAATGTATAATTATATATGTATGCACGTGTATATATAAAACATATATATAGGCCAACTGTGTGTAATGTTTGTTTTGTTTTTTTTTTTTTAATTTTAAATATTTTATGGTCCTAAATCTGATGTGCCATAAATGAGTTAGCGTTTTAAGTTGCTACATAGGCAAAAGCCCCAATTTGACACACACCTAGCTAGCATGCCACATCAGATTTCCCGACCAAATTTTAGGATTTCGGCAAGAAATGATCATAGTGTGGAAAAACTTAAACAGATATAGAACCGAGTTCTATAATTCAAAAGAAGTAGGCTGTTAAGCGAAAAGTGATAAAGTTATAGAATGAAAGTGACAATTGGTCCAACTATTAATGCTAGTTTTTATATGCAAATATCGTACAATTTAAACTTATTTCTAAAACTGGACTTTTACAAATTAATATCTTCCAAAATATTCAAAATAATGAGATAAAATTCAAAGCACGAATAACTATAATTTATGCTTGAATTAAGATAGATATAAATTTATAAGCACCATAAAGAAATACAATATTAGTGATCAATGAAAAGTAAATGACATTGAAGTATTTGCATCTTGTAAAGACAGATTTCTTTTTCTGGAATGAATACTAAAGAAAGAATACGGTGCACTGCACCAATCTAAGGACCAGCCTTCCGATGCCTGATTAAAATTGGTATAATCGATCAAGACGCTATACGGTGAATGTGGACGAAAAAATTTGCTGCCGTTATAATTTATGACTATACATATATCATTAATTATCGACAATGACAGTATAGGCTATGGCTACCATTTCGGAATAAAATACAAAATATATATTTCACTTTTGGTTTATTTAGTTTTATTGGCCTCATTTCATATTTTTCAGATGTTTCTTGGCATTTTTTTTTCTCTTGTAATTTCTGAATTGTATCATTTGTTTTCACATATTCATGGCCACTTTGTAGTCGCTTGTGTTTAATCGGTCCTTTCAAAGGTTTTTATTCATGTTTTTCCTACTTCTTTTTGAAAGATTTATAATAAGCCTTTTTAATTTTTTTTTCCTCAATAATTTATGAAATTGCCTTGAAATCAATCTTATATGATTTTCTGAAGGAATTTCATTATTTATTTAAAGTGATATGATATCATCACTACATGAAATAAACACACTAATGGTAATATATTAACTAGAAATATAAAATTTTCCCGTAATTAATTAAATATAATAGGTGATCAAAACCTTTATTTTAGAGCTGACTTAGTTTTTCATATATGAAAATATTCATATTATAAATTTTAGTATAATAGTGTCTGCAAAAAATTCGGATCATGCAACACAAAATTACCTATTTTGCTAAAAATTGAAAAAAAAGCAAATTATAATTAAAAATACTTAATGTTTAGAAACAATCAAATAGTTCACTGTAAAACAATAAAAAGCAGTGATATTTAGAATTATATTCACTTATTTTTATGAAAAATAGCTTACAATACCTCAAAAGTAACCTTTGGCTTCTTATGAGATTATAGCTTGTTGGTTAATTTTAGAGAACTTACGGCAGAAGTAAAGTTTTCAAATACATAAAAGAATAACTTTCAACAGATAAGTGCTTTTCGAAGATAGTTGCAAACGCCACCTATTGTTTTGGTGAATATAATTTATTATGTAGAATACATTCACTGGTTTATAACTGTAATTTTTATGAAATGAATCTTTATAAATATCTTAAAAAAAAAAAAAACCATACATTTTTAAAATTTAAAAATTAAAATTAAAAGGAATATAGCTTGTATAAAAGTCAAAGAACCCCACATGGTTTCATCGACAACGAACAGTGACTAATTATATCCACATTCATCACAGACCAAACTGAGTTAGGAAAACCTAATGAAAATTCAAATAACGTACAAGGTTATCCTCATGAGCTGGCCTTGGCCAAGACAAGAAAATGCAAGTAACTACCAAGCCAAACAATATAACACATAATAAAACTCTATACGTCTCTTGATGAAATAGTTTCCATACTTGCTTAACAACCTCACATTCAGATGGAATAGGATCCCTTATTCTAAAATGATGTTTTTTGTGCTTTATATATATGTTACATACATTAAATATTTCCTAATAAATATATTTAGTAATAAATGCAATACACATGATATGTATTTAAAGGCATAGAATTAGATATGAAATACCATTTTGCAATATTTAAGGGTTCCCTGTGGTCACACCGTCCCCATTCAGATCGACCCATATTCAAACACGTATAGACTCTGATCCCAAAACTAGGATTAATTACCATGTGATGCATAGTCTCGAAATTAATCCGGAAATGTAAATATCTCACTTTTGCTCAACCTCCTCTCTGCAACCACATTCATAGCAGCATTCAAGTGTTCTGATAACAACACTAGCTAATCTTATTGTGAATACGTACAATCTTTAATTATTTTTATTAAAATGTCCAACATTCCTTCGTCTGTATATATATAGGAGGGATTTGTACATGCTCATTTCTTGTTATGCTACACTTATATAAATGAGAGAGAGTAAGTACTGGTAAAGGAGGAGGGACTAATTCTTTAATTTGGTATATAAACAACATATATATATATATATATATATGGAGATAGAGGTAGCAGCTCCTCAGCTTCATCAGATTATTGATATTGGCGGCTGTGAAGATGTTGAGAAGGGCGGCGGTGGAGGGGCGGCTGAGGGTATTGCTGGAGCAATGTGTTTGGCATGGGAGGAGTTGACGGTGGTGCTGCCAAATTTTGGTGATAGGCCTACGAGAAGGTTGATTAATGGGGTAACGGGTTATGCGCTACCAGGAAGGATCATGGCCGTTATGGGTCCTTCCGGCTCCGGCAAGTCCACTTTTCTTGATTCTTTGGCAGGTCTCTCTCTCTCTCTCTCTCTCTCTGCTGTGTTGCATGGACATTTTGCATACTTCTCCTGCCTAAAAATTTGGTTTTCCCTTCAATTTCAAAAGTACCACGCTTAATTACTTGGGTTTAATTTTCTTCATTTTGGTAGTTTTCTGCTGATAAAAAGACATATATCTAATGGCATTACCCGAAGATGTAATGCACGATATATTATAATATATATACACACACACACAATCAATTTGAAGTAGTTTGGCTCTAGGCTTGCTTTGGGAATATATAATTGCAATAATTTTCTTACGTTACTAATATACATTTATGTATAATTTATAACTAGACATTAATTGTATTACATTACATTATAAGTTTTATCTTCAATAAATTATATTTACCATTTTATTAAATTGGGAATTTCATAGTCAAGCCAGAGCTTGTGGTGATATAAATCAAGACTTTTGGTTTAATCGACCGAGTCAAGCTAATCGCGTCTAACCTCAAATTTTTTATCAATTTCCTTCGAGTTCAAAAAATCAGACTCGTCTGAATCATAAAAAAGTTTGAATTATTATTATTATTATTATTTTTTTTTTATTTTTTTTTTTTCAAACTCGACTTGGTTACATTATCATAAAATAAATGTAATATATCATTCTGATGTGTCATTAGATAATTAAGCTTGATTATGTGTTTACCATTAAGAACTAAGTGTGAAGGCATATGAGAAGAACATCTTCATCCAACCTCTTTGGTGTGCAGTAAAATAATAATACCACTAATATTCGAATTTTGCTGATGATACGAGGATATATATAATTTATATATATAATCTTATTTGGGTAAGCTTCTTGTATTTAATTCTCACAGCAAATGCTATAACAAAATTAATTTCAGAATAAAGGTTGGCCAGAACTTGGGTTAAAATTGTGTTCTGGGAGACCGTGCATATTAATCATAGCGCGCAACTGCATCCATACATATATCTGTGTGTGTGCGCGCGGGGGCAGAATTTAATTACCTTTTGATGGAGTAGGTGAATAATAATCGCGAGTAAATGCATTTTGCTGCGCCCATGTGCCACAATTTGTTTTAATTTTTTCTTTTATTCCGTAAGTACGTGCTAAGTTAGTCCAGGTCAGTTGCTTTCGCAGCCCTATATTTTTACTAATTAAATTAAAAACACTATAAGCTAATTGAATTTTGGTAGATAAAAAATTAATAGTTGTAGTGAAAGTCATAGTTAATAATCTAAAATTAATAGTTGTAATAGAAATAGTATCCAATAATCCAAAAGGTCGAGGTCAAAATATCATTTACTACGGCCCATGTTGAGATGAAACCTGCTGCCACATCTATAAGCTATGATTAATTTTTCGCAATCCTCATTGAGGCTACACATAATTGTGGCGAAGTAGTAATAAATGAGTTTCCATCACTACTATTTCTTATTAACATCAATTATAATAATTGCACAAATTTTTTTTATAGTAAAAAATTATTACAAATGATATGTATTTGTACAATAAATAAAAAGAGAAGCAAAAAATGAAATAGATGCTCCAAATAGATATATTTTATTTTATCCCCTAACTTCTTGTTGTCGGGAACACTTTCTCCATTTTGTCCCTTTTCTTTTTGCAATTTTATATATCTATACTATTATAAAAAGAAATTAATTTTTTTTTTTGGTGTGTTGAAAATGATAGTTTCAATATTAAATTTTAATATTTCAATTTTATTCTTCATAATACAACTAATCAGTCACTATATATGGCTGCAACAAATCTTACGTTATCATTTTTATTAATATATATATATATAGTAGTTATAGTTTTCAGTTCCGTATTTTCATATTCTATTTATTTGAAAAAAAAATAAAAATATAATTAAATAATATTTATTTGCATAGTAATCGCTTACATTATTGCTAGTTAGTATATATGGTGCAAAATTTACAATTTCTTAACTTTTATTAAAAATTGCAGGTTCTTTCAACTAAAAACTTTAATTTTAAAACAAAATAGGGAGTGATATTTTTTGGGTAGTATTATACATGGATATGCAATTAATTAATTAAGCACTTTTCATAAATCTCCTCTCCAACATGTCTTAATTGTATCAATAATTGTGTCCATACTCTTGTTCTACATGAAGAGGATAAGTACGAGGATTAATTAATTTTAACGCGTGTACAATCAAGAATCCATGCATCATATATTCTAGCTAGTCAATATATATTATCTTGTTCCCTAGGAAGTAATAAGAGACATGGGACAACATAATTGATATATATATATATATATATAATAATGTCACAATGCATGAACCTATACCTTGTAGTATGAATGGTCCCCAAAAAATTAAACACTCATAAGTGATGGAAAATATGAATGTTAAGTGTTGAATAAATTTTAATTAATTTACACCTTAAAAGTATAGTTTCCTACATACCCTTATCAAATTTCTAATATTGACACACGTTTGTTTCATTTTTGTTAATTTCATTTTCCTAAAATTAAAACAAACTACCATTCAATCTATATGTATTTTCTTAAAATATTATTAGAATCTCTCATCATTAATTTTATTTATTACATCAATTAAAAAAAATACTTTTATATCTTTTAGCGATTATTTACTTTACAATATATATATTTAATTATTACATGAGCATTGTAACATTAACATATAATGATATAGCAGTTGATTTGATGTGATTCAACTAATCAACAAATTAAAAACGAATCACAATAAGAAAGCATTCTTTCACTTGCGACAGAATTCATAAAAAATTTAATCGATCAAAATTGTGATAGATTTGTTCTATGAAGAAATTGAAATTTGTTAGAGAACTAACTTTCATGATAAAATCTTCTATCACAAACTAAAATTTGTTATAAATATTTATCAGAAATTTATCGTAAATGCAATTATTCATGAATATTCTGCTCCTTTTCAAACATCCATTAATATTCTATTACAAATCTAACACAATATTGTCTATATGTGATAAATCTTATTTGTCAAACTTTCTAGTGAAAGGATTTTTTCTTATCTTGAATTCTCAATATTTTTTAAAATTTTCTAAAATAATTTGTTTTTTTTTTTTTTATCTTATTTAGTATTGGAAGAAATAAGTTAGGGGTGCTAACAAATAACAATAGGATTAAATTTTGGTATACGCTACATAAGTTTATGGTATTTGCTAACGTTATTTAAGAAGCATTTAGTTAGTTGTCTAAAGGTAGATTACTTTTGGTATAGAAGTAGTTGCTTTTCATTTATGCAATGGATTTGAAAATATTGATACATTAATTGAATTTGTGTGCAAATTAATTAAGACATAAAAACGAGAAAACTGTCTTCAGTATGTCCCCAAAACAACATAATGAAATTCGTACCCTTCCGTACAGGGTAAATTGCATTTTATTCCTGGGGAATAATCAGAAAATCCCTTTACATAAAAATAATATGGACACAAATCTTCTTATATTTTTTAAAAATGAATCTTACTGTCTCCCCATGAAAGAAGTTAAAATGCATATCTTTCGAGAAATACAGATGAAGCCCAGTGCTTGATATTGTTTTTGTTATAAAGGATTTTTTTGTCAATTTCATTTTTTAAAGGAGATCAAATGCAATTTACCCATTTCGGACATAGCATGTTTTAACATGGTCTTCTCCAACCGTGCATTTCCAAACTCTTGCATGTGGATTCGTTTTCTACCGTTTTCGTACATTAAAATCAAGATTAAGAAAATCCTACCTGCTTGTATTTAGCTTTATTAATGGTAGTTATTTAGAAATTCTAGAACCAGAATATGACACAAATCATATTCGTCCAAATTCACATCGCTCCCGCTAGGGTTACAGGTCATGCTTAGATATCGATTCGACATCAATGATTACCCGCACATACTTTAATGTTCTCTCAAAAGGACAAAGAAAGTAGGACTATGATATATATGGATAGTGCATTTATACACTTTGACTTATAATACAAAATATATAAATCTCCTCAGTTGTCTTGATCACAGCTAAACTACTGCCTGGTTTTGACAGCCTGCGATATTAATTTTCCCTATCACTCCCAATGAATGAATTTTCCCTTTCCCGACATAAATTATATTGTGGTAGTTGAGAGTTAACAATTATATTTATTACGTACAAAAATTGCAGGTAGATTATCAGGAAATGTCATAATGTCTGGTAATATTCTTCTCAATGGGAGGAAAAGAAGGCTTCACTACGGCGTCGTTGTAAGTACTGTTGTTCCCTGTTACTATATTCTTAGTCAAACATTTGTTTTAATAAAAGGAAAGTCTGATGAATATAATTTGTAACTTTGGTCCCAAATTCAAAAAGAAATTCTTGCACCGGAAAAAGTTCAATAAATTGGTGGTTGTGGTGCAATAAATATGAATTACCTGCCACTACCCATGCTAATGTTTGGTGTGATAATTAATGTTATGTGTGTGGGTAGTTGAGATATCAGAAATGGGATTTTGACATCTTCTTAAATATCTTACACTCTTTCCATTGCTCTATGATGTCTCTGCTTTTTCTATTACATGATGGGATGATGACTTAAAGAGGTACTAGATTTGATTGAATCAGTTACTAAATGGGGATGGTTATCTCAACACTCTTGGTTTAATTACAAAAATATTTTTTTTATAATTTGAAAAACCACAAAAATATTATTTATGGTCAGTTCGGTTGATGAATGTTCTTTAATTTGAAAAACTACAGTAACACTATTTCTCGTCAGTTCAGTTAACATAAAACCTAAGGAAGCGTGCAGAGTATTATAATTAGACATCCTGAAAATATGAAGTATTAACTTGAACATTGCAGCTAAAGCACTGCTTAGGGTGTATACTTGTAATATTACATAAATTTTGTTAAATTTTCCAACAGCTAATAATAAGAGATGTTATTATGTTTTACCAAACTATTAGCGTGTTTTTGTAATTAAATCTCTGATATCCTAAAAAGATTTTTGAGCCAACAATTTTGTGCATTGTTAGCAATGTTAGGAAGCAAAAAGGCTTAATAGCTGTTTTATTTTCATTCTTATGCTTTCAATATTTTCAGTTTACTTTCATTTTGAGTATTGATTTTTGAATGAACTAACAGAGTAGATATTTTAAAAGAAGATGAATTGCAAGCACTATATAGATTAATAGCTATATAGTTTATGGATGATCTCATGATTCTTATTATTATTTTGTCTCATCAATAAAACTATATTGGGACTAGAATGATTAAATTTATATTAACTCCATTATCTTGGAAGATAAGGAAAAAATAATTACTTAATTATTTCTGAACTGGGTATTATAGATCTAAAAATAATAATAAATACGAATATAGAAAAAGATGATACCCCCGATTACGATGAAACAAACAAGTCCTGTATTTTTAATTTTCAAAATTGTATGGAATAAAACAACAGAATTTTTTGACAATTTAGCCAATCAGCTCTAGAAGATCAGGGAAAAACACACGTACACATACAATTAGGCATCCTAAAACATCGTCTCTTATTCATATGACGAGCAATTTTAAAGGCACAATTGGGCTCACCCAAGTCAAGGGTCATCTCCGCATAAAATCAGTTCATGGTAGTATAACTGTAACAATTGATAAGGGTCCCTTTACATTCTTGAACGTAATGAAATATTACAACATAGAACATCAGTAAGACTGATACTGCACTTCCATGAGTTCCTCTGGTCTAAATTCAGATACAGTTGCACTAATTTGTAATGGGACTATCAACAGGCTTATGTAACTCAAGAAGATGTGTTGTTGGGGACTCTTACAGTCAGAGAGACCATTACATACTCAGCACTCTTGAGGCTGCCCAGCAGTACAACAAAGGATGAGGTAAATGAAATAGTAGAAAACACAATTACTGAATTGGGACTCGAAGAATGTGCTGATCACCTGATTGGTAACTGGCACTTGAGGGGCATAAGTGGCGGGGAGAAGAAGAGGCTGAGTATCGCATTAGAGATCATAACACAACCACGCCTTTTGTTTCTTGATGAGCCAACCAGCGGTCTGGACAGTGCCTCGGCTTTTTTTGTCGTTCAGGCTCTCAAGAATGTTGCACGTAGTGGCAGAACGATTATTTCCTCAATTCACCAGCCTAGCAGTGAAGTTTTTGCCCTCTTTGATGATCTTTTACTGCTGTCCTCCGGTGAAACAATTTACTTCGGGGAAGCTGAAATGGCAGTAGAGGTATAAAACATAAATGCACAGATTCACACACTCTCTCTCTCTCTCACTCACTCACTCTTACACATATGCAACCCCCAGTACGTTTATTTAGCTTTTAAGAAGCTGTGGTTTATTCCTAATATGGGCTTTCAATGCTTCCCTACTCCTTACAGTTCTTTGCTGATGCGGGATTCCCTTGTCCTAGAAGAAGGAACCCTTCTGATCATTTTCTCCGTTGTATTAATTCAGACTTTGATGATGTAAACAACACTTTGATGGGATCTCGAAAAATAAGAGTGCGTAATTTAAGGTGGCTTTATTCCGTTTTCTACATGATGATAAAGCTGATCCTAGAACCACTAACCCCACAGTACATTATTTTTCTTCCTGCTTCCAGGACACAAAAGATGCTTCGAGTCCAATGATGAATTTGGCAACAGCAGAAATCAGAGCAAGACTTCTTCAGAAATATCAATACTCAAAACTTGCAGCAAGAGTGAAAGCTAGAATCAAAGAATTCTCAACTACTGTGAGCATTTTACATTTTCTTGCATGGTCTAGTCCTTGATTGTTTAAAAAAACCCCACCTATCAGTTTAATACGATATCACTTTTTGTTTAGCCGATCATTTCTGAACTACAACATATTTCGAGAAGAAAACATAAAGCATGATCATGGCATGTATAAGAATGCTAGTTAACGCATGAACTCAGATGAGACAAGTTTGAGAGTTTGAACATGAATTACCAATGCTATTTTAGTGTGGGTTGATTATATTGATAGCCATCTACAAAGTTGACATTCCTCGAAATTCAACATCTGTGAGTAAGCTCAGTCTCAGATAAATGCATTACAAAGAGGAATGTGTGTGTGATTGGCTCACAAGAATACTTGCATGATACAATGACATGTAAATTCCTTGAAATTCTATTTGACAAGAGAAATGATTTGCAGGACGGACCTGTTTTTGAGGGAACCAGAGGGAGCCACGCAACATGGTTGAAGCAACTTGCAACTTTGACAAAGCGATCTTCTAAAAACATGTCTAGGGATTTTGGGTATTACTGGTTAAGAATCCTAGTCTTTATTGCAGTATCTATTTGTGTTGGTTCTGTCTTTCACGATGTTGGATCCGGTTATCATGCAATTCTAGCAAGGGGAGCATGTGGTGGATTTATATCTGGTTTCATGACATTCATGACAATTGGAGGCTTCCCATCATTCATTGAGGAAATGAAGGTAAATGGTCACTTATACCAAATGATGGGTAACAAATGACCCTAACAACAGCTAATCAAGCAAGTCTTTCTCAGAGCTTTCAAGGATTTTGATACACATTCTTTCTGTTACAAACAGGTATTCTACAAAGAAAGGCTCAATGGACACTATGGTGTTGCAGTTTTTATTCTCTCCAACTTCATCTCTTCATTTCCATTCTTGGTTATAATATCTTTTAGTTCAGCATCCATCACTTATTTCATGGTGAAGTATCACCCTGGCTTCTCCCACTTCATGTACGCCGTTCTCGACCTTTTACTCTCCATAGCTGTTGTCGAGAGCTGCATGATGGTTGTGGCTGCAGTCGTTCCCAATTTCTTGATGGGAGTCATAATCGGGGCTGGTTTCATTGTAAGTATTCATTTATTCTTTATGCTTTAAGAACTCAAGTCTTCCCCAGAGTCTCCTTGAACACACTCATTTTGTGACCGCTGAAGCACAAAAAACACAGAAAAGACAGAAAATTATGCAAAGATCAAAGATGTCATTTCTACTGTTCATGCAGGGCATTATGATGGCTACAGCTGGGTTTTTCCGGCTCCTTCCTGAGCTTCCGAAGATAATTTGGAAATACCCAGTTTCATATATCAATTACATGGCATGGGCCTTACAGGTAGACCTTTACCAGTCAGAATCCTGAACTTCTTATACGAAGTAGCAAATTTCACAAACAGAGTCTTTTAATCAACCATTATCTTTCTGTTCACAGTTCAATCCATCATTTCTATCCTTGAAAAATGCAATACCCTCTTTCTCTTTCTGTACTATGATCTTAATTCTTCAACTATTTCTAATTCGTATAGGGTGCCTACAAAAACGACATGATTGGCATAGAGTTCGAACCACCCGAGCCCGGCCAACCAAAACTGAAAGGGGAAGTAGTCCTTACTTCTTTGCTAGGCATCTCACTGGATCACTCAAAGTGGTGGGATTTGGCAGTGGTTGCAACTATACTCATAGCTTACAGATTGCTATTCTTTTCCATTCTCAAGTTCAAGGAGAGGGCTCTGCCAATCTTTCATAAATATTACACAAAGAGAACTCTTCATCATCTCAAACAGAGGCCTTCATTCCGAAGGACACCACCTTTTCCTTCAAAGAGACATGTTATTCATTCATTGTCTTCTCAAGAGGGTCTAAACTCTCCATTACACTGAAACTACAAGGCTTTAAGATATAACTTTTCCAGCTTAATTTTATTGATACTGTTACATTTTTTTGTATTCAACAGAAACATGTGGCCTTCTGGGTTAATATAATCAATTTTCTTTCTGGGCACAGCAACGGAGAGCAGTTCCTGGAGAATATTCGGTGATAGTCAAAAGATTATAACTTTTGGTTTTCAATTTATTACAACTGTAGCCCATGCATGTGAAACTAAATATTAATCATTATCCACTGATTAATACCAATATCGCTTTTTCAATTTTATTTCAATTTTATTGGAAAAAAATATAATTTATTGTCACTTCAAGTGATAGAACATCATGCTATATCCATTGCACCTTTTCCTGTCTTTTCTATTTCCGCACTAAAATTCAAGGTCAATACATTAGAATAACTATGAAAGAAAAGATAACATTCAAATAAATTCTTTGAAGCATTAGTCACTTCTCATATAATAAGACTGCATAAATCTGGCTCCATACAGTGTAGCATATGCCATGCACTCTATAATTTTAAAAAAAAAAAAAAAAAAGCATTTATGGCTCAAATGTTGAAACAACCGCTTCTGCATAAAATCTTATTAATGCTCAAGACCTAATGCTCTCTCGACATAGGGGAAACGAATTGCAAGAATCCTATTCGTTTTATTATATATGTAAGATAATATAACTGACGTTTAGAAGCTCAGTCTGTGCTTATTTGACCCAATAATTGGTCATTGATTAGTGTACCTAAATGGTTATGTACTTGGACATATTATTTCCATAGTCAGTAAAGGATTGCAAATATCTCAAGTAGGCCTAGAAATGTGATTAAAAAAAAAGATTGATTCAATTAGCCAATTTTCTCAAAATCAATCCAGATAATAAAAAAACTGATAACATTCAGCTGTGCCTAACTGGATCCTAGTCTTATCCTTTCCAATAACTAATTCAAAAAAAATAGAAAAGAGACCATAGGTATAACATGAAAATTTATACCATATTTTTTCCAAGGTAAGAGTTGAAGGTATAATAGGAAGGGAAGTGACCGTGGATATACAAGAAAATTCAAATCATTTGGTTCGAGAGAATAGTCAGGAGGTTTGTAAAACCAGAATGATAAGAAACTATCTCAAGCCCAAATTTGGTGCAAGTAGAAGGTCCAAATGAAGATAAAGAAATATCTATTATTTTATATTTTCAAAATCCTTCAAAATCCTTTCGCTTCTCCCTCATCCAACCAAATGAAGCCTAGTCTTATCTATAGATTAATATGATAACCAAATCCTTTTGCTCCTCCCTCATCCAACCAAATGAAGCCTAGTCTTATCTATAGATTAATATAATAACCATAGCTACTGCAAAAAATAATTAATACTTAATGATGCTTTTCATTCTTTCTTTCTGTTTCTTCTTTTTTCCTCTCTCTCTCTCTCTCTCTCTCTCTCTCTCCTATTTTTTCTATTTTTTCCCCTTTCTAAGGACATGGAACAGAATATTATTGCAAGCTCGAGTTACTTCACTGTTCCAACTTGATAATACTGGTATGTGCTGCACAGATGATCACAAAAATCTCATTTCCTCTATAGCATTGTTTTTCACTTAACAAAGCACTAACTCGAGCCCAAAACCTTAATAATAATCAGGCCAAAAAGGCAAATACCAAACAAAGTTCTTGGTGTTATCCAGCATAATTCCTCCAACTAAATACCAGAATGTCACCTTTTACTTTATTTAGCAAATCTATCCATGAAACATTTTGTATGTACTAATTTATATGAAATGAATTCCATACAGTAGACAGTCCGCTATACAAAGAACAGTCTAATGCAAATTGAAACAACTGCAGACAAGCATCTCACCAAGAAAATCACCTATTTGCTTACTAGATTTAACATATTTTACGCACCTATATTGCTGATTTTCTCATCTGCATCTTCAATATGTTCACTTTCCGATCAGAACTTGAAGATGGAACTGTTCTATTATGACAGGGGAAAATACAGCCATTCCTCTTCTAATGTGTAAATGCATTTCCTCTTCCAGTCATCTAGTGCACACTGATAAAGTTATTGGACACACACAATAAGCCATAAACGACATGTCAGTTTTAGAAGTTACAGAGAAGCAGGAAAGTTAATTATTTTGTGTGCCTTTCTACCTTAGAAATATGAAATATCCCATACAACAGAAGCTTTAGAGATAGATAATTAGAGCCCCCACCCTAAGGTTTGGTGTATCAGGTCCCCCAAATTCCTGAAATTATATAGACCTCACATCGATTAACAGTCAGTCATTACAAACCCTTAACATAGTTAATGAAATGACTCTTTTATTCTTCAACAACAACAGCATAAACCTCCCTTGAGGGCTTTTAATTTTTTTGTTTTGGGAAAACGAGAGAGAGAGAGAGAGAGAGAGAGAGAGAGAGAGAGAGAGAGAGGAAAAAGAAAAATAAGCACATGACATATGGTTTATCTAATTATAATGATTCTCTCTGAAATTTATCCACTTCACAAGTAGACACCTTACATATGATATATTTAAAAAAGAAAGTAATAAACTATCTGAACAAATAAATATACTTTTCAACCATATAAAAAGCTAAATGTCCAGGCCCAAACTCCAATTTGAATACGAATCTATGATAGTATGTCCAGAATTAGACCATTAATCCTATTTCTAGTGTATTCTCATACATCAATTTTCTTCCAATTCTAGTTTACGGTAAAAAGTAAGATGATATCTTTTGCAAAATATAGCTAAACTGATAGAAGAAGTGCAAGACATGAGATAAGTTTAGTTACTTTTCCCATAAAATAATTCTAATCTGTGTTTATTTTCTCATGACAACTTATCATTAATCCGTTGTTCAAGGATTATTTATAATCTCGGAAGAATAAAAGTTATCTAAATGGATGCATATCTGTTTTTACACTAAAAAGTAACATTAATTTAACATTAATATAAAGGTAATTTTTTCATCTCAAAAATGAAAATACAAGCATCGTTAAAGAATCTCGTTATTGGGTTATTTAAATAATAGTTACTTTATAGCTTGTTTGGTTTAGGCCATAGTTGTCACAAGCGCAAAGCGGCGACGCGCAAAGGTCCTATGGAGCTATAGCACAAAGCGCAATGTGAAGCACGTGCTTTATTGAAATAAGGAGCACAGCAAAATATACATATACATATTTCTAGTATGTACCAAAAATATCAACAAATTCAACTATTATAAATGATAAACAACAAAATATTCAAAATATCAAGGATGATGACTAAATTTGTGCAACAACTAGATATAAATGAAGCAAACTCATATTTAAAGGTCATGAAAATTGAAAACCAAAACCATAGGGAAAAAAATTAAGTTCGCAAGACAAGACAAACTAAATAAAGCATCACAAAACAAATCTTTAAGTTTAAAAGTAAGCAAACAAAAAGAAGAGACGATGAACATAAAACATCATAAAGAAACCTTAAGTTTAGAAGTGGAAGAGAAGAGGCCATGAACAGCAGCTCTAGGGTATTAGGGTTTTTCAGGTTCTGGAGTTTCAGTGTTTTCAGCATTCTGAAGCCTGGATCCCTTTTTTTATTTTTAAATCAGATTTTCCTTCTAAAAAAACTTCTATTGATAACTTAAAGGAAAAATTAAAAAATTATCATGTAGCGCGCTTTTCTGCACACTGTGCTATGGCACAAATACCGAGCTACAGTGAAGGTGCACGCAGCAACGCAAAGTACAAAGGGTGCACTGGAATCACTACGCGCCATAGGGCGTTATTTGCACTATTGACAACTATTGTTTAGGTAATTCTTGTTAAAGTATTTATGACAAATAAATTGTATATAATGAGTTCAGATTAAGATATCTAGAAAATTACTCTTTATCAACATAGAAATCCACTTTTTAATATACGATTAATTGGAAAACATAAAAGAGATCAATATTTTTACGTTATCAACATTTTTCACTTACTTCAATACGCTTTGACAAATATTTGAATATGCATGTATTAGCTACTTCTTAGTATTTATTCTAATTATTTTTTAATAAAATATCAGCACAAACAAATAATATGTTAACAAAGAAAAGTGAGTTATCAATGAAAGGGCAGTGAGGATACTTCATTCCAAAAAACCCTACTTACTGAAAAGGGGAAAAAAATAAATAAATAAATCTGTACTGAAATAGAATTTTATATACTAATTAGCAACAACTTGATACACTGATCTTAGGATCTAATGAAACACCAACAATTAAAACATTCCTAAAGTGTTGCAAGCATTAAATGATTGCTTAAATTACACAAAGAGTTAATCACAAAAAAGAAATGATTAGAAGATCAAAATGAAATGAAGTGAATTTTACCATAACTCACCATTTGTTTAATTTAAAAATATTTCATTTTTGTGTATGGATGCTAGCAACAAATTTTGCATGATCAAATTCAACTAAGCATGATTCGAATAGTCATTTTTGTTTCAACTAAGCATGATTTGAATGGTCATTTTTGTTTCAACTAACCATGATTCAAATAGTCATTTGAACAAATTTTATTGGTGTAGACAATTTTATCGATTAATGTAATATACATAACCAATCAAGATAGAAGTTAACAAAATCGAGTATTAATGCAATTTGATCCATTTCATTATCTTCTTCAATCAAGAGAGTTGAATCACCATCTTTCTATTACGTCACATTTCCCTCTAGTTGCTCAATTTTTCTTAAATATTGCAATCAATTAATAAAATTTGTCCCGAATGAGACAAATCACATAAGGAAAAATAACAAAGAAAAATGATCTCATACTCCCTTTCTCTTCCCCTTCCTTCTTTCCCTAAAACATAGGCCATCTTTTGAACTTAAGATGTAAATTGGAAGGGGAAAGGGAGGGGGGAAAAAAAGAAGGGAAGAAGAAGAAGAAGAAATAATAAAATCTACAGTTGTATTGTTTTAAGTGTATACTTTCTTGTGCTTGGACTTTGTTTCTGTTAAGTATCCTCAAAAATTCCTTTCCGACCTTAAGCGAAATTTTTTTGCATTAACTTGGATTAAAAATTCATCTCCACTAATTCACTCTAAGTTTTTTATAGAACTAAATTATTTTAAACAAAATTTATTAATTATAACTAGTATTTATTAATTCGTATATATATATATATATATCTGTGTGTGGATACACATACATATGAAGGCTAACGTTGTTTATGTGCTTATGCCTCCCAGTTATCCCCTTGTCTCACTTCTCTCTCCTCTTTCAATCTCAAACAAGTATCATAACAAATCATAAACATATCCTAGAAACAAATCTAGCAAAAAAATCACAAAATATCACCTAAGCAGTCTCATTTTCAATATTGATGATGCAGATATCTTCTTTACACATTGTCATTTTCATCGCCATTTTAAATTTATATTACATTATGTGTAGTAATTGTTGCTAGCATCTTAACTAATTTGGGTATCTTATCATTTTCAATTGTGCCCTACTTTCTATTTAATAGCCGTTAGTTAAGGTTATAATAGGCATTACAAAAGAAGCAAAGAGTTGAGAAACATAAAAGATCCCAAATCTATGCATGGATTTGCAATATCATGGATATGGATTTATCTACTCTCAATAGTAGATGTAAAGCTCAACATGTGATCTTATGGTAAAAATGGAAATGAAAAAGACATCAAAGAAATAACTACGATAAAATTTGTCAATATCATAAGGCCTTGCCAGATCAGCCTGAGGTAGGAAACTCTATAACCTAATCCATATTTATCTAATCAGTGTTAAACTATACGAGATTCTGTCTAAATTTAAATTCTGCTAATCCAATTTACAGAATATTTCTCAATGACTAGACAACAAATGAACAATGCATGTAAATACCTAATATATCTATGGGAAAAGATTAAAGTGTACAATTCGTGATATATGAGTAAATTAAGATTCGGAAACTTCCAACTCTTATGCATGGACAACTTAGGTCCTTGAATAACTGACGAGATTGCAGCTAACCAATATAGGATTGGACAAACAGTGACAACACAAACAAAGATTCAGCGATACTCCATTTATTTGGAATCTAAAACAACATAATGACAAAATAGAGTAGTACATATATACAAATAGCATAAATGAAACACTACAAACCTGAGTATGCTCAAGCTTAACCAACCATTTCAGCTGCTGTCACAAATTTACTGTTTTCCCCTTTTATAACTTTCAGCATAGGGAACATTCTTGTGATATTCCAAGGATTACCTGTCATCACAAGAAAAAGTTTTTATCATACACGGTTCGTCATAGAGAAACATCCCCTCCCCTCTTCCACATCTGAGAAAATTAGACAGGCAATTCAAGTGTTTATAATGTAGGAAAAGGAAGTGTTATAGTAACTAGATGTGATCCTTTTATTTGTCAAGCTTTCGTTCCTTTAAGATGGCCCAATCTAATAGATTAGAGAATGGTATCTACAAAATTTTCCTTCACTCCATTCTAACATCAGATATTTAAGATATGGGCCACATTGTATGAGTTAAGAAGACAATGGCTAAACTGAAGAAACTAGTAAGAGGAGAGGAGAAGAAAGAGGAGCAGGAGGAGGAGGCCGCGGCAGCAGCGGCGGAGGATGAGGAGGAGGTGGAGGAGGAGCAGGAGAGAGAGAAGAGAGAGAAGAAGGAGAGGAAGAACAGCAAATTTCTGGCCATTCCTATCCAAACCAAAATCATGCAAAGCGTGTTAAAAACAGGCATAGGGTGACAATGGGAACAAATGCATCACCAAAAAGTGGTGCATAATTCAAAGGAATGTTAGTATCAAGGCATTGCCGCAACTGATTGGTACAGTTGTGTGAGGTCAGTTGCCAATACTCTACCGATAAACATCAAACTTAACTAAAAAGAGTGTTATTCTTATCGTATTGAGGGTAATTTCTCTACATTTTTTTCACTTTGCTAAATCTACCACTACCTTATTCTTTAATCCACCGGAAGGCGGAAGAAAGCTAGTTAAGGCCTCCATAAGAAGTTGAGCATAAAATTTAGGTGGTTGTTCAAATGTCACTTGAGTCATCAAAAGTAACCAAAGTTACAACGAAATCCAAATTAAGTAACATTATGATCCCATTTATTTTAATGATAAATAGGGGGAGGGCTCTTATAGCTACTGTTGCATCTGATTGGACAGACCATTCTCAACTCTGCAGTCATAACTTTGATATGGAACTTCAATCATAGGTCTTGGGACAGGACGTTCACCAAAGTCTTCCGGAAACCTTTCAAAATCAGGACCAAAATTGAACTTGACAACACAAGCCGGTTGGTTTGGAAGAGTGTACATTGACGCAGCAGGATAGTAGCAACCAGCATAAATATCTCTAAAAGCAACCCCCTGGCATACTCCATTTTTGAAATACGATATCTCGCTTCCTGCACAGAAAAGCAACAGTTAAAACAACTCAATAGAGAGTTTTCCAACACCACAAAGAAGGCTCATTTGACAAATAAATATAATGCTTTATATGAACACCAGAATAATTACAAAAATAACTGCAGTGTAAATTTTGGACAATAACTGCTGCCGGATGGTGGGAAATCCTCCACGCTCAAAACTCACATGCGAAAGGAAAATGATAAGTGAATAAAGATTCTTATTCTACTATGTCAAATGGAATTTCTAAAACAGCTCCTCCGATGACTCTATATTACATTCTTCGCATTGATTGCCACCTCATTAAACTGACCCCCAAGCAAACCCGCATGCTCTGATCACATGCACACTTAATAGTCTTATGGCTGTATATTACATTCTTCGCATAGATTGCCACCTTGTTAAACTGAACCCCCAGAAACCGGCATGCTCTGATCACATGCACACTTAATAGTCGCACAAATTGATATTATAGCCGAAAAGGCATATGTAAGTAAATGAAACTGCTAATTCCAATAAATACAGCTAGTTGTACATCAATTATACTCACATAAAAGGATACTCGGATAAAAGAGAGTAGGAAACAATTTTCAAATTCAGCAGAATCCTTTACGAATCACTTGCACCAGAAAATGATTTTATCAGAAGATCCTATGAGTGAGATAGAAAGGGAGAAACTCTAATTACATATTCTTTCATATTGATTGAGATCCCTATGCATTTTCCCAGATTCCCATCACTACAGACTGTCTGTTCCTATCTAACTGGATATTGTGGTCTAGGGTGTAAAACTGTGGGAGATTTGTTCTCCCTGTTTAATGGTTTTTTCGAGTTTCAAATAAAAAATTTATACTAGATATTGCATCCACTTAATTGAATAATTTACATAAGAAATTGACTGAGACATGCCAATTTGACCATAAGATTTCAAATGCCATAAACTAGACCTTCTACTAATCACTAACTCAAAAGAAGCGAAAAGACAAATAATAAGCATTATACCTTGAAGAAGGAACCACAAAGTTGGTAATGTTGAACTACAAACCATACCAAAATCTACACCTCAAGCATGAGGCAGCTTTACACTGTAGAATAATTTGAAGAGAAATAGCAAGAACAATGGCATGTATGCATTCTTCCTGCATTCAAACAGAATGAAGGGATAGAGTCCTCTACTCCATTACTAAATATGCGATAGATAGTTAGCTACAATGAGAATTAAGCAAAGAAAAGAGGTAGATATTAATCCCCACAAACAAATTCAAGAATGGCTAATACATAAAAACGTACTAAAAAGTCAAATGAAACATTCTTTTGGCACATTACCAATAAACACTACACAATCAGTTGCATACGGCAATCCATTCACATAACCTAAAGTTCTGACTCTTATGTCTATGAAAGACGAAATGCACAATCAAGTATAACCAAATAGAAGGCACCCCCTGAGACAAGCGATATTAAGTTTACGATCATTAAACCATATTAGATTGTTAACAAACAACACAAGCCTAATAGCCTTCCTACAGGCAATGTAACGTGGATTAGAATGCTAATATGCACTAGAACAACTTGCATGCTAAAAACAATAAATTACTCACCTGGGACATTTGGAGGATCCTGCCCTTTGGGCAAAACCAAGTCCTGAGAACTAGGTAGATTGGACCCTCCATCCGGCAGGTTGATATAAAACCCTATAACATCACCTTGCTTATAGCCTTCATCCCCGTAATTCTCTCTCAATGCCTTATGCACTTTACTTCCATCAATATCCCTGTAACCATAACTGTTAGCATCAAATCCTACGGGCGCCTGCAAGTCCCCTTTCTCTGTCGACCACCCCAACCTGGTGTGACCAGTCTCTCCCAAATGCACCACTTTAATCTCAAAATACCATGGCCCATCAGTCACCCCCCGCGTTGCCCTTACCATTCTGAACCCCTTTGTGCTGCTTGCACTAAGTCTATCTTCACTCAGTTCAACCTTTTCAGCCTTGAAAATCTTAGAAAGGCAGATTTTCAAGTCTGGGCTATCGTCGTTTCTTTGGGGATATGCGAGCATTGGG
>JACFYI010003829.1:291578-309418 GCA_014898755.1 Handroanthus guayacan
ATAACACCAAAATCACCAAATGAACTATAAACTCAACTTTTCTATACTTCCTTTTACCAACACACTTGAGAGTGTAACTCTTTTCAATTTTTCCCTTGAAAAATACTTGATGATAATATATATAAGTTGTAGAGGATATATATTTTGTTTTTTTGAAAGATGAATGTAAATATGTGTGTGTAGGCTTATATATTTATGAGAGCATATGGAAGATGTAAAAGAAAAATCCAACTTCAATTGTCTTGCTATTTATAGAGTTAAACAAGAACTTACTAGCAAAATTAAGAGTTGGGGGGGCTAATTTATAAATTTGGCCAAGGTTGTTGGTGGCCATGCTTGAGGCTATGTCATAAGGTGGAGTCGGTTGTCATGTAGTGGGTAGGCCATGATTTCCTTCTTTTATTTTTTTTTTGAAAATTATTAATTTTTGGGCCTTAAGATGTTGGGTTAAATTTGGTACAATTGGGCCAAGATTTGGGCTTGTTTTGGGCCACAACGGCGCTTATACGAAGCGTCGAAAGCTAGAAAATTTTTTCGGATGTAATGAAATTATTTTAATAATGAAACAAATTTCGTGATTGTAGAAACGATTTATCGTTTGAAAAACGATAGGTTAAAATTTTAGTTAGGAAAAATTTTAGGGTGTTACAAGCAACATACAATATAAGTTTATCCTATTTATCTTTTGAAAATGACAATGAATCATCAGTTTATTCTTTTTGAAAAATTCCAAGAAAGGCTGGAGATCCCTTAGGTTGGTGGTTGGGGCGGTGTATGCCCCCTACTTCTCCTTATTCAATTTCTGTGTTTTTTTCGATATTTTATTTTGAGTTTCCTATGTATAAGTCACCAAACTTGTTGTTTAGTTTTCTTTTTGACTTCCTTGTTTTATTTGTTGTTTAGTTTCCAATGAAATTAACTTATATTAAAAAAACAAAAAAAAAGTATAAGATACACCTCACCATAAAATAGCCCTTCCAAACTAATATACCAAGTAACAAAATTTGACTTCCATTGAACCAAAACATATGGTTGGACTTGCATTTGCACTCTATTATTAGAAACTGATCATTAGGGAGAGAAGCACAGTTGACCAAAATGAGCATATGATGTAAGTACTGATCTCACCAAAATTAAAGAAAAGAAAGAAGAAGACCAGTAGTAATGGGGAGGTTTATCATGCAACTGGTGCATTACGCCTGATGCTCCAACCAGCCAGTGATGATTTTGATATCAAGCATTACCTAACAAATGGAAATGGTGATGATTTAGAGGCCACATATCTATTCAATGAATCAAGAATTTAACACTTTTCCAACTGTTTCTCGACTCATCTATGACTTCCCACGCGGCTGGTTTGTGGGTCCCACCAGCTGACTCTCCTCTGCCCCCACCGAAACATGCCTACCTTGCATTTCCTTGTTTTCAACTCAAGAACCCATGCTTCTTGTATCTGTCTGATTGCATATATTTTTCCATTCATATAAATAAGTAAATAATAATAATAATCAACAGCTTCCTTCTTTGTCTGAATCCCCTTTTCTTCTATTATTGACCAGAAGATTAGCTCTGTCTCTCTCAGCACGGAGCGGGTGTTTTGTGCGTTGTACAGTTATATTACCGAAATATATGTATAATAGAGAGAGCCCTATGTCTCCAGGCAACTCTGCCTCTGCCAATGTACGTGTTTTGTTTCATTTCTACCGGAAATTCTTGATTTTTTGGGCCCTTTGAATGTTTCTGCTTTAGTTGATTATTTTCCTGCTGATTCTTGTATCACTCTCGTGAAATCTTGATTGGTTAAGACTTGTGATTGCAGATTGATGATCCGTTTTCGTGCTTTGGTTCTTGGAAGATTATTGCTCGGTTTAATTCATGAATATTCTTACCCCTTTGTCTGGGTGTTTTTAGTTTGTATGTGTGTGTTCTGGGAGCATAGTGTTATCTGCCAAACCATAATTTGTTCAAGATAATCTTGTCTAGTGAATTATGATAGTTAACTAAGCTTTTCTTGACTAGGTATGCTTGGGTAAATTGAACTTCTCTATACATGGTGCATGTAGAAGACTTAGAGATTAGTCAAATGGCATTCTCTGATATTGAATTCAGGAAACAATAGATGGCTTGGGTGTTTCTTTTTCTTTCGAAAGTGCACTTGCAAGACGCAGCGTGGGCGTGGGGATTTAGAAGAAGAAGTTATTACGTTGAATATAATTTGAGATAGGTGGTTGAGTTTCACATTTAACTCTACAAGAAGCTGGTTGCTCACTCCCATCTATTGCGTGTAGAGTCTGGATAAAAAACTTAACCAGAAAGATCAAGTTTTCAGGAAGATTGCTTGAGAACATTGGAGACTCTGGTGATTAATTCTTGAATAAGCGCAATCTATTAATGCCAAGGAAAAGTGGAAAAAGGTGGATCAGAGAAGTTAATGGTCATCAGGTTTTGTATATCAGAAGCATATCATGAATCAGAACAATTTAGAAAGTCAGTTATTGGAGGACCTAAGTTCTCCTTGGAGAAACACCGCATGAATAGAAGTTTGTACCACCTAAGATCCTTTTGCACTTTTTGCTTCTTTATTGGTGTCGAAGTAAGCAAATTGTCAAGCTAGAAGTGGAAATTATGATAACAGCTCCATTTGTTGAACATACCAGGTTATAGATGATACAAGACAAAGAAGGGAGTGATGTCTCTACAACAATAAAAGCAGAATCTTGACTGATCATCAGAACAAGATTTAGAATTTTGTGATTAATAGTGACATTGATTAATTGTAGCTGTATCTGTCTTGGCATGACCACATAGTTTAAATAAAGGCTTGTTGGTCTCGAAAGACTCACGGTAGGTAAATCCCGTCTCTCGTTGCAACTAAAGTAGCAAGGATGATATCAATAGTTTTGCTGTCTAAAAAATAATGTTTACTAAATTGCAACATATGATAAATATGACATCCAAAAATCTTATAACATTATGCATTAATGTTATGTCCAAAATAGTGTAAATGTGGACATTTGCTTCGTTTGTGAAAGCACATCACCTTCATATCTGTTTCTCTGGCTGGTGATATATTGTCGTGGATTGTATGATAATTACATTTTGTCTTACCTATTGGAATTATTTTTTAACTGAATGACGTATCATGTTGGATTTGGTACCTGGGGTGATGGTCACGGTTAGAAAATTAGATTTTAAGCTATTTGCGTATTACACTTCATACTTTATCAATTTCAACGTAATTTGATTCCATATTTTAATTCTCTTGCTGTCTAATTTGTTACTTCTGATATTTTTTTCGCAAATTCATTCCCTTGTATAACTGATGAAGAAAATACTCCTCTAAAGAATTCCAATAATGTAGCAGTGGTGTCTTGGAAGATCAATAATCTAGGTTGTCACGAAAGTTATGCCATATATGATAGCCCACAATCCTGATCACTGTTTATGGATAAAGCTGTGTGATTTATGATTTATTGTGCTTACCTGCTACTGCATTTATGGTTTTCTACACCTGTAATGAAACCGAAAGTTCTACATTTGGTATTCTTTTGTTGGAAAGCTTCTGCCAATTTATATTTCTTGACTAACTTACATTAATAATAAACAAATGATCTCATCTCACCCCCACCACCTAAAAGCAAAAACGTGGTTATGTTCTGAAGACTAATATGCTATCTATGAATAGGGCAACGCTAGCGTGTCACCCGCAGAGAATAGCTTCATTGATTTGTCATCTCCGTTGAACTCTGAAAAAGCAGTTGAGGAACTTATTCAACAGCCTCTTCTCCAGGGAATTGATGATCATCTGATTGAGTTCTCTGAGGCTTTGAGAAGTGAGTGTAATTCTTCATCTTTAGCAAAATTTGCTACACTAAGGGTCTGCACAATGCTTACCAAAAGTTCGATTAATTGTGGTTTTAGCTGTTGCAAAGGCACTAAGAAGGGTAACAGAAGGAAAGGCTTCTGTGCAAGCTGAGGCTGCTGAGTGGAAGCGTAAATATGAACTTGAGAAGGCACGTAACTTGCGGTTGGAGCAAAAAGGTTACTTTTCACTCATAATATATTGTAAATTTGATGTCTCTCATCTAAAACATGAAATTCTGTACAGTGATGAATATGCCAGCCAGTTTATTTATTATGTTTCCCCTCGTGAAAGCTTGAATGGCGGTGGCAACCTAACATTGCATTATTTCAATGTTGGTTGAGGCTTCTTCAAAAATTACCTGTTAGTGAAATCTTAAAACAACATTCGCTTGTTTATTTTGATTTGAGGTGCATCCATGTAGAAGGTTCAAAAAGATAAGTCAAAGTTAGAAACCATGACATTTATTGGAATTTCCCAGATAATTTCCACTAAAGTGAGTGGTTCACTTCATGTTGAGGTGTAGCAATCTAGAAGTTGGTCTCTTTTTGTATTTCAGACATGGAATTTCCTTTTCAAGAGGAACACAGTACTACACATAGAATTAGATATGGCTCAACTGCAGTCACTGTTTTTGCGCTTATGATAAAGACTAGGGATTCTCTCGTAATTCTGTAGGATTCATCATTGTATCGATCACATGTGGAAAATATGATTTCTTCATTTTTCCATCTTCCTTGGCAGTTCATTTCGCAGTTAGAATCAATCATATATGATGCCTATCTCTTTATGTACATCATTCAGTAGGCAGCTGAGGTTGATTGCTTAAAGTACTGTTCGTCTTAAAAAAAATAAAATAAAATTTCGAAGAGAAGATGTTATCCCATTATGATTCAAATCAAACCCTCTTTTGCTTTCTTTGTCGATAATGTTTAGGTCGACGTAGTTCATTGATACCACATGTCTGGACCAACTTATGATGTGTGCATCCAATTCTTAATTTGATTAATGAGTTCTAAAGTCTTTCATATGTGCTTTTCTGATGTTATCTGCTGATTGCATTGCAGTCCTCTCATTAGGAGGAAATTGCAGTGACTTAAATGTTGATAAAGCTCGAAACTTGGACAATCAAACCGTATTTTCAGATGACACTGGTGATCAATGTGAATTGTGCAGTGGAAAAGATGATATTTGTGCTGATGAGGTTCTTCGAGACGGTGAACCTGATTCTGACTCCTCAGCCATCCCAAATAAAATGACGAGGAAGGTGTGTCATTGCATCCCAAGATTTATCAAAATTTATGTGGTTTTTTGATGATATTCTTCTCCTTTTTTTAATAACCTCAGTAAAATTTTAAGCAATTTTACTATATAACCTGTTATTGGGTCAATAAGAACCAATTTGTTGGTTTGTGAAACAGGCATGTTTTAAGCTATTGTGGTATGGCAAAGGTGAAAAAGGTGATCGCCACAAACACGACATAGTGTCTTTTGAGAAGGGTAATATAACAACTGCAGAGCGCAGCAGTAAACAGGTATATGAATTATCTTATGTCACTTTGATTTTATCTCTCATTCTATGGTTATGCTTCCCATTCTTCAAATTTATTTATTTTTTCTTGATATTCAAGTTTAAGTACTGAAGGATTACCAAATCTTTTTTGTTTTTTTTTTCATCTTTTTTAATTTTTGTTTCAGATTTCTTTGAAGTGGGAATCGCCTCCAAAAACAGTACTTATATTGACCAAGCCAAATTCTACTTCTGTCAGAATTTTATGTCTGGAAATGGTCAGGTAGTGTGCTTGAATATCTGAGGATTTAATATTTTTTCCATCTCTAAAATTTATCTGTACACAATTGTTTACATAAATGTTCTTGTACTACTCGGACAATGAAAATGTGCTGCTCTATTCAGTTCTATGGAGTTATGTCTTGATAGATAATAAAATGTGTTAAAAGTTGGGTACTCCTTTATCTTCTTGCAGATGGTTGAAAGAGCAGAAAAAATTAAATATCTTTGTGGAGCCACGAGTCAAGTCTGAGCTTTTGACAGAATCGTCATACTATAGCTTTGTACAGACCTGGACAGACGGTAAGCTAATTTGTCCTTTTATAGTTCATATGAATTATGATACATTTTGATTCCCCAATAAGTTCAGTGGCTTCTCAATATACAAACTAACAGAAGTCTTATTGCTTCAAAGGATTCACTCATCGGTTGCTTACTTGTATCATTTCATATTTTACGTTTTATTGGTGTCCAGTTTTGCTTTTGACTGAGGTTTCTGACTTCTTGTCTGCTCAACATTTGCTATGTTGTTTTACCACTGTAATAAAGTATACAATATCCCTCAACGGGATCATACGACTTGTTTGCCCCAGTAGACTGCTGACAGTGCTTGTTTTCAGACAAGGATGTGCTGCTTCTCCATACGAAAGTTGACCTCATTGTAACTCTGGGTGGAGATGGAACTGTCCTTTGGGTATGAATCTTTTTGTTGTTCCAATGAGATTCAGACCGCATTTTGTGTGTCCTTTTCGGTTCAAGTAGTTGTGGGATTCATTAGAGTTCCGGTAAAGAACAATTTTAACTTTTGCAGGCTGCATCTATGTTCAAAGGTCCAGTTCCTCCGATTGTGTCATTCTCTTTAGGTTCTCTTGGTTTCATGACCCCATTTCGTATCCTCAATCTTCCCAAATGGTTTCTTATTCCATGATTATAGCATATCTATTGAATGTATCATTGAGAATTCATCCTTAACAGAATCAGACAGCGAACATTATCGTGAGTATCTTAATTCAATTCTTCACGGCCCTATAAGTATTACGTTAAGGCATCGACTGCAGTGCCATATAATCCGAGACGAGGCAAAAAGTGAATATGAGAATGAAGGTCCCATGCTTGTCCTGAATGAGGTGACAATTGACCGTGGAATTTCGTCGTTCCTCACAAATCTGGAATGCTATTGCGACAACTCATTTGTGACTTGCGTACAAGGGGATGGCCTGATATTGTCAACGACCTCTGGGAGCACAGCATATTCCCTTGCTGCTGGAGGATCAATGGTCCATCCTCAGGTATGTTTGGTAATGCTTCTATTGTCAGAATCAGACAGAGTAGTTGAGAAGGGATAGAAAATTTATGGAGTGCAAAAACCATTATAATAATTTGAAGGGCCCAGCCGGGTTCGAACTGGTGACCTCTTTATCTGCAGTCAAATGCTCTAACACTGAGCTATGGACCTATGGGTTGATACACAGTAATTGTCATAGTAAATATGCTATATGAGCTTGAAAGCAAGCCAAATTATAAATGGTATGCTGATATTAATGGCACTTTCCAAAATGAGCTTTTTATTATATTCCATTTGAATTGAAACTTGCAAAAAGAAGAGGACTCCAGAATAGGAAAGACATCTCTAAGATATTCCTCATATTAACCACTTATTTTTCACTTCCAAGAGAAGGGACACTTCCAAGAAAAATTTCCCATTAATCTCTAAATCATTGTATTGTTTCAGGCTGGACTAGACCTTTATAGGTATTTTTAAATTTAGAAGCTCCATTTTCGATTTTTTGGTGAACGATAATGTTAGTGAAGAACTTAGCTCCTTCTACATATGAAATCTTGGTTTCAGTTGAATCGGATAACAATCCTGTATATGTTACATTTTTCCACAACTATTGGTTTGAAATCAACGTCATTTAACACGAACCAATACATTTGCAATCTTTATTTTTCTGCAATTTACAGGTTCCTGGAATTCTTTTTACACCGATCTGCCCCCACTCTCTGTCATTCCGGCCCCTGATATTGCCGGAGTATGTAACACTTAGAGTCGTGGTTCCCTTCAACAGCAGAAGCCATGCTTGGGTATCATTTGATGGGAAGGGCAGGAAGCAGTTGGCGCCTGGGGATGCACTAGTTTGCAGCATGGCCACTTGGCCTGTTCCGACTGCTTGTCAAGTTGATTCTACCAGTGATTTCCTACGCAGCATCCATGATGGCCTTCACTGGAACTTGAGGAAGACTCAATCCTTCGATGGCCCTCATGATCCTTAACTATATTTGTTGGAGTCATTCATATTGTAGCATCGTGCACGTTGCTTTTTTATCCGTAGTTTTAAATTAATAATAGAGCATTCGCTGTAAGATGGCGTGAAGTGATTCTTGCATTGGGAAGTTAGATTTATTATTGTATAATTGCATGCGTAGTTTTTTATCAGATGATAAGATTGATGATACCGAGTTTTGTTTCATATGGAAGGAGTCGAGGGGAAAATATTGTTGAGCTAGGCCTTTTATGTTTGGTGACAATGATAAAATAAGGTTACTAACATCTAAGTTCCATGATATTTGTGAGTACTACATATAAACATGAGGTCGGTTGTTACGTAGATAATGCTTGGGACAGTATCAAACACTTGGAGGGTGTTTGGGTGAGCTTATAAGATCTTTAAAACATTATAAGATGTTTTAAAGAGTTTATAAAATGTTAAGATGTGTTTGGTCAAATCTTTTAGAAAATGTTTTATTAACTTTCAAAATAAGATGTTAGGAGCTTATAAGCTCTTTTTAGAAAAATAAGGAGATTTTAATTTATTTTTAAAATATTTATATGTACATTCATTTTAACTATTTTAATTACAAAATTGCCGTTACTAATATCTTATAAACTAAAATGTTTTATTTTATTCAAACACTTTAACAATTTATCTTTAAAATAAGATTTAATATCTTATAAGCTTAAAAATATCTTATAAGTTGTAGGAGCTTATAAGATGTTTTAAATAAGCATAGCCAAACACCCTCTTAGTAGGGAGATGGCCATGGCGCTTCTTGTGAGGCCAAGGAATATCTTAGGTCTCAAATTCATTTCATTTTTACCTAGGTTCTGATGAAAAATTTCGGTATGTACCATTATTATAAAGTATCCTATCTTGAACATTAATATGAAACTTATTATAAATCTTCCATTTAATCAATATTTTATGCAACATATTAGGTTAGGAGTGCTGAAATTTTTTGGAGTAAAAACTGTTCGATGCTAAAATCAAATGCATACTTTGCTGACTGAAAATAATTTGAAATTTTGCTGAAAAACAAGGTATGTATCTTAGTATGTCTCAAAATGCATTGTGTTTGTCGTTGCAAAAAGGTCGAGTTTGAATGGAAATAAACATAAATTCTCATGAATAAAAATATTTTCTTCTTTCCTTCGCATATGCCTCTCTAATAATGCGAACATTTCTATTTCTTTATATACGAACATCAGTGTTCTACTTGAAGGTGTAATCACTATACAACAATTTTGATTTTTATCACTAATGACATCTCTTAAATTACAATAATTTTTGTTTTGTCACATGAATATTTATAGCTCAGCAGTGATTTCATTACTATACATGTATTACTAATTATCAATAATAGTGATTTAAATACACTTTTCTTTGTGTTAAAATATTAATATGACAAAATAATTTTTTTCGCCACTTAGTATAAATAATTTGTGGCAAATTGATTTCCCATATTATTATTATCATCATCATCATCTATAAATAATTTGTGGCAAATTGATTTCCCATATCATCATCATCATCATCACTTATTGTAAATAATTATTACTGACTTTTTTTTTTCTCTTTTAATATTGAACGTGCTCTAGAAAGACTTCATATGTATAATATAGTTTGTTGCTGATGTCTATTGGGTTTGGATTGGGGCTCTCAACGGGATGAAATCTAATTCGAATTTTAACCTACTAAAGTATCTAATGGACCACATTCAATTATAAATATTTGTAATATGAACTAAATAAATGTGCTTGCTTTAGCAACACTATCTATTAAAGTTCTGAATTTAAACTTTAATAATGTTTTTTATTAAATTAATATTCTTATGTATAATATTTCTTAAAGACTTTTACATAAAATTATTAATAAAAATATTATTAAATTTGGACTCGAATCTTTAACGGATCTTACTTTTTACCCCATATATGATCCACCAGATATTTCAATCGGTAAAAGATCTCAATGTTTAGATTTCATTCGAATCAAAATCCACTCCATCGACAGCCTTATTGATCTATTAGTCACTCAAGTCAGCCAGAAATTAAGACCCCCAAAAGGTGCACCGAGCTTTTGAGCTCAACCCATGATTAATTTTCAATTTGTCCAAATTAAGACAATACCTAAGTCAAATCAATCGTAATCTCTAGGTAAATAGGCCTGAAAAGATTAGATTATAACTGGAATTACTTATCTTCTCTCTCTTGTCCCTTTCCAAGTGAAAAATCGGGGTAATTTTG
This sequence comes from Handroanthus guayacan, assembly GCA_014898755.1. Classification (NCBI taxonomy): domain Eukaryota; kingdom Viridiplantae; phylum Streptophyta; class Magnoliopsida; order Lamiales; family Bignoniaceae; genus Handroanthus; species Handroanthus guayacan. The sequence goes on from JACFYI010003829.1 coordinate 301,752, forward strand.
TATTACATTTGGATGTAGAACTTATCATCCTTCTTATAATATCTGTTGACTTTACTGTAATTATTTTATTGAAGTAAAAAGAGTGACTTAAACGAGAGGAAAAGATGAAAATGTCCTTTAATGGTACGTAGCACAGCCTGTATATAGTTATGGCTTCTAATTGAAGTTTTAAACTGACCAAAATTAAGCTATGCTAAAGAATGAGATTAGATATGATCAAGTTCCCATATAGAAATTGATTTATAATTCATGCATTAGAAGGTCAAAAAGTGTGGATTATTGTGTATATGCTTAAATTAATCTAAAGTCCTCTACATGAGTAACGGATTATCACAGTTTTCTTTGACTTAAGACTCTCAAAAGTTAGCATCTTTCATGGGTTATTTGGTAATTAATCCAGGGAAAAAGTGGTTTTCACCCTACTTATTGGCGAAGGAAGGACCCCTTCCGTTTTTCACCATATAATAAGCATGGAATTTTGTTGTTTTTTTAATTGCTCAAATAGGATAAAAGTAAGAAATTTCTGCACTTTGCTCCCCAAAAATATTGGTTTTAGCATTTTACTCGTCATAATTTGTGTAATGTAATTGTGTCCTTTGGAATCTGATTAAATGTAGTATGTTTCCCTTTTCATTTACTTTCTCACCGAAATATAATCACATGCGTCACATGCTGTGTTTTTGAAGGGACATTTTTGTAATTTCTCACCAGCTAATTCAGCTCACTAAACCCAATTAAAAAATAACATAAATGTTCTTAAAAAATGTAGCATGTGATGCACATGACCAAAGTCTGGCGATAAAATGAAGGGGAAATTGACTTTGGGGGAAGTGCCATATTTAATTTGATTTTGGGGCACAATTGCATAACACAAATTGTGAGTAACAAAATGCCAAAATCAATTTTTTAGGGGTTGCAAAATATCCTAATTAAAGTAATGTCACTTGCATTTATTTTCTGTTTTGATTCTTTTTATTTAATTTAAAAGTAAAAGATTGTTCCTCTAGCACGGAAGTTCATCACAAGTTGACTAAGATTTGTGATCTTCCATTGTACGGCCAAAAAAAATAATAAAACAATTTCTACGGTACTTAGGTGATAGAACAACTTCAACTTTGATAACAATAAGTCAATGATACTTTTAAATCTAAAACAGTGCTTTGATCGATTATATAATTTAGTCAATTCTTCATGCATAATTATATACGTATGCATCAAGATATATAAGTCTTATGAATTATCAGACCATATCATATTCTTTGAATCATGTGATATATATATATATGAATAGTTGATTACTACTATATCATCTCTGAATCAATATTTAGCAAAACAACATAATATCTGTAATACTAATTGTAGCAAACTACATAAGTTCAATCAAATGAAACCAAGATTTATGTGTACCAAATGCAGAACATTGCTAATATTAGCACTTGCCCTTTATTTCATTACAATTTCCTACACAAACAAACACCTCATATTTCCAGCTTCCGATTTCTTTTATCCTCTCCTCAAAACCACACCATTTTCACAACCATTTTCCACACGAAAAACTCTAACAAATTCAGATTCTCCGACAAATCTTAGCCACCTTGTATTCGGCCTCGTTGGTTCAGAAAAAGCATGGCACCACAGAAAAGCATACATAGAGTCATGGTGGTGGCCGAACATCACACAAGGATGTCTCTTTCTAGACAAAGATCCATCTCCGGAGCTCCTCCCATGGCCTCAAACTTCTCCTCCATACAGAGTATCTGATGACATAACACAACTTCTCAATAAATCTGAAATTCGGGCGCAAAGAATGGTTCATGGGATAATGGAGGTGTTAAGGGAGCTGGACCATGAAAATCTCCGATGGGTTGTAATGGGAGACGAGGATTCGATATTTTTTGTGGATAATATAGTTGATGTTCTTGCGAAATACGATCATACGAAGCACTATTACCTTGGAGGACATTCTGAGTTTCTTTTGTCGAACTATCTTTACTCATTTAGTCAGGCTTTTGGTGGAGGTGGAATCATGTTGAGTTATCCTTTGGCTAAAGCTCTAGCAAGAGATATGGAAAATTGTCTTAAAAGATACGTTTTCTTGGATTCTGCTGATAATACTACACGGGCTTGTATTGCTGACATTGGTGCAAACTTGTCTCCCCAGAAAGGAAATCATCAGGTAATTTGAATTTAATGGATAATTAACTCATCACCCATGAGTTTTGGTCTAATTGTAACGACACTAATTTAGGTTGAGAAATTAGTATAATGCCCCTGTTATCAATTCATTGTTGGATGTCTAGCAATAACCTTTTGGCCAATATGTTACATTTTTAGGGGTCTAATTATATTGATGTATGTGCTTTGATTTTCGCCAATTGAAACAACAAGGGCGTTATTGTAATTTTCACTCACAATGGGTGTTACGATAGTTAGGCAAAGCCTCAGGATGTCAATGCTCCTTGAATTTTCTCATTATTATCAAAATACCTCCTGAAGTTTAGATAATTATTATTACACCGTCTACAGTCAGTTTAATTGATGAATAATTACATTTAAACCCCTTGAAAGTTCTAAAATATTACTAGTAGATTCCTTAAATAAAGAGTGCAATTATACAAAAGCTCAGGGAAATAAATGTAATTATGTGTTATCGAAATTAACATAGAGGGTGTAATGATAATTATTTAAATCTCAATAGGTATTTTGATAATTATGCCAAATTTAAGGGGATGTTGAGATAATTATCCCTTTAATTTTCCGATCGTTTCTCAAAATCTTAGATTTCATCATGTTGACGTGGTTATGGCAGCTCGATTTTCGTGGTGACATATCAGGCTTACTATCATCTCACCCGGTATCTCCACTAATATCCCTCCACCATTTCGATATGTTGGAGCCAATATTCCCCTCCAAGGACCGTTTTGAATCCACGCGCCACCTCATGACGGCGGCAAAAGCCGATCAATCGAGGATGTTACAGCAAACCATTTGCTACCACAGGCAAAGCAACTGGTCTTTCTCCATTGCTTGGGGCTATTCTGCACAAATTTACGAGAGGATTATCCCTCGAAGCTATTTACAAATTCCCATAGAAACGTTTAAGCCATGGGTAAGAACTCCAAGGCCTCCAAATTATCTGTTTAATACTCGAAAGCCTTCTTGGGATCCCTGTGAAGCTCCTCATGTATTCTTCTTCGAATCTGTGGAGAAAACAATTGAGAGCAACGAGATTCTTACCAGTTACTCTCGAGCGTGGCCTCGTCCTCTTCCAGCTTGTTCTTCAAGTGGTAATCATTCTGCGGAATATATCCGGAGAATTCAAGTACTTTCACCCACCACAAAGCGGACTGAGGTTAGTTCATTTAAGGGAAAATTATTTGTTTTTCGTAATGTAAGTATATCACTTTTTATTTTTGATCGTAAATGTATTGAATTAATAATCTTAGTCTACAAGTAGTAATAATTTTGCAATTTATGCCCGTTATTGTAATTTAGTCTTACTCACAAGATTAAAATTGCAAAATTATTATTACTTACGGGAGTAAAATTGTAAACTTATTACTACTATTTAAAATTGATAAAATGATTATAACTTGCAAATTATTAGAGGACTAAAATTATCAATTCAATATATACATGACCGAAAGTGAAAAGTGATATACTTATAAGACAAAAGATGTAACTTTTCTTGTTTATTTAAGTATAATAGATAAACCATGGGATAATTAGCTCAACACCCTTATAAAAGGTTTGACCTAATTATGATTTGAAAAATTACAATTACACTGCCTATTATTAGTTTAGTTAACCAAAACTTAAGGTACCTACACGTGTAATATTACATTCAACCCCCTGTAATTTTTTTGTAAGGTAAAGTAATAGCAAAAATGTGTTGTAATTTCTCAAATCACGTATGGTGATTTTGTAATTAGATCATATTTGTCATTATTCCAATAAGAAATATAATTCTGGAACACAAAGTCCTGATCTATTTTTTTTTTTCTCTTTCTTTTTTCCTCTCAGGTGGATAGATGTGAGTGTTGTGACGTTGTTCGAGTGGACAGTGTTAAGGCAGAGATCAGAGTTAGGGAATGCATGACAGGAGAAATAATCGCATAAATATCTGCTTTTTTATTGTTTAGTGGGGATAATCCTTAATGAATTCTTCTGGATTTGATCTTGTATATGTTGTCTGTACGTGATACACTCATGAGTGTATTTCAGGAATTCATTGTAAGATTTTAGGATAGTTAAGTTTTTCTGATCTTAATTTATATATTTTCGTGGGAGTTGCAATTGTATAAATTGGTAGGGACCAACTAATCGCCTGGGGGTACTCCACATACTCGGTGGATTTTGTATTGGAAATTAGGACCTTGAAGGCGTCAACTGTTATACAGGGAGACACACTTCATATGAAGAATATTTTATATAAACATAAATATGTTGTTGTTCTTTGAATAAAGTGGCATTGTCTCTAATTTTTTAGAGGGAATGTGTGGGTTCGATTTTTACCAGTAGCATGTGTGCTTTTGTGGCCACATAGTAGTTTAGAGAATTTATCTTGTATTTAATTCATATATTTAATCTTTAAAACATATTGATAATAATATTAATATGATGATTAAATATAATCATTTTTCCCTAAAAGGGAAAAAAAGCATGAAAAACAAGAAATTGGGCTTATAAAACTTAGTCAAAAGGACAAACATCAAAATAGTTGAAAGCGGGCTTATGGTGCATGTTTAAGGGTGCGCTGAGCCCATTAATTAATGAGTTGCATACATTTTGATGTTGTAAAATCGAGTTTTCTTTTGATAAATTATTTATACAAATATACTTTTTTATTATTTATGAGGGATTTCATAAATAAAATTTTTATAATAATACTTTTGTGTCAAATGAAAAAATTGAAAATAATTTTATGATCCAATCTTTATCAATTTGGTTTTTCACGTGGTTCCTAAGCAAGAAAAAGCTCTTTTTATATAAGATTTAGCTATGAATCGAATTTTGGTGGAATAAAGATCAATTAAATCTATACCTACTATAAAATTCTAAATAATTGAATTATAAATATTTTGGAAAAGTCACATTTTTAGTCGCATATCTTAGTTCTTGTACATTTTTGAATCCAATTATTAGTAATGCCTCACACTGAGAATTTTACTTTAATTTTTCTCTCGTATTGTATCCTTTCACCGCCTTTCTACAAAACACTTAATGGCAGAAGGCAATATGATACTCATGTGGTTGTTAATCTCTTGATTTTAGCAAAAAAGTGTCTCATACTTTTGATCCTATAATTTTTTTTTCTCTTTATGTCACTTTTTCTGCCCAATTTTTTTCTCCAAATATTTACGCACTAATAGCCATGTGAGCATTACGTGGCGTTTTGTCATTAAGAATATGTTGGAAGAAGATGAAAATATTGCGAAAAAGAAGTTAAATTAAAGTGTTCAATGTTAGACATCATCAATGATTGGAATCATAACGTGCAAGGCCAAGTTATGAGACTTAAAGTGTGATTTTCCCTAAATATTCTTATTCGAATTTGGTTATTTCTTTCAAGATAAAACGGCATTGTCAATATTTTTTCCATGATAGCCTTTTTTTGTGTCATCAAATGGGAAAAAGAAAAACTTAAAATAAATTTATTATATTTTCTTTATTGAATCCAAACTAGGGCACCTAGCTAAGAAATAAAAACATTTTCTTCATATAGGAATTAGGTTATGAATCAATTTTTTTTTTTGGAGTAAAAAATATTTAATTAGAATCCAACTAAATTATTTAAGACTTCTAATCAATGTATTAGTAAATAATTTTTCAGGTCATCAAATTTTCTTTTGGAGTATATAAGTCAATGGTAAAATTTCCATGATATTATTTTGTGACAAACAAAAAAATAAATGATAGTAATTTTATAGTTTTATTGATTTTGAATTGATTTGCCTAGGAAAGAAAATTATTCTTTCTATATAGAAATTTGGTTATGAATCGGATTTTATATAATTACTACTAAGTTAGAATTTAGCCGGACTATTTAAGATATTTGATCAATATACTTGTAAATATTTTTATTAGAAATAAAAATATCATGTAGGTACTCAACAATTTTTTTTTTTTTTTTTTCCTTTTCTAATCCGAAGCTAAGCTTTTATAAGACAAACAACACCTTTCCGAACTATAATGTTGTTGAGCTAACGTCATGTCTTTGAGTCCTCATTTGCGTTTGTTCTGAATGGTCATGTTGAGCTACTGTGGGTTATCCATGTTGGTCGTTATGTCTTGGCCGAGCTGGATAACGGATGCGACTCTAAGCCGAACTAGATAACAAGTGTGACTCTAGACCGACTTTACCCCGAGCAATGTAACTACTAGCGCGACCGTTGACTGAGCATTAAATCTTCTTCATGCCTTTTGGATACTCATGTCTTGGGCTAACCTATTTTAGCTCTTTTTTGGGCCTTTTATCACCAAATGGGCCTCAAATTATAGTCCAAAATTTAACATATGCATCACTCCATGATCCTATGGTCATTGGCTTCAAATTGAAGAAGTAACTCAGAGAAGGACAAATATTGTTTATATGTTGGTATCATATATGAATCAAAGTATTGAGGTTCTCAAGGAGTCAAACTTAGTTAGAACTTGACCCGACTATATAAGATTTCAACGGAATAGCAAATATTTTTGTTCACTTACAATGTCATTTTGGACAAGACATGCCTCAACTTCTTCTTAACTATTCTACCCACTTCTCACATAAAGATGAAACTCATAACTCCTAAAGTCTCGGGAAAAGTAGTTGAATATCGAATATTGGAGAGAGAGTATTACGTCTAACTCTGAAAAAAGCTAAGAAAATGAAGCAACGCGGCTAGAAGAGTAGGAAAGTGAGCAATAGTTCGATTATAATACCCCTCACAGGAATAATAACAAACTCTATCAGTAGTTCGATTGTTTCTAAAGTACGTCACTTCAACACAAGTTGACTTTTTTTTTTTCCTTTTTCTAATTTCTGAGCCATCGGAAATCATAAAAAATAATTTATTAAGTTTTTCTTTTTATTGTAGATTTTTGTGGTTTCTCATGTTGTAAACAAAAGGAACAAAGTTAAAGGGGTGTTTGATTGTATATATTTTCATTTTTATTTACGACTTCTATCATTTTCAAAATGTAGAAAAGTACGTAGTTTTTAACTTTTATGTGAAAATGAATATGTATTTAGATGATTTGTTTGAAAATATTAAGTAGGATAAAAGTGTAGGGATGAAAAGCTGTTAAATTTATTATTTTTATGCATATAAAGATGTGTTTTTTTAAACATATATTTCAATTATTTAATTTGAAAAAAATATTGGTTATGTTATTTCAAACCAAATTTGAATTTAACTGTAGTAATATGATAGTATGTAGGATGATGGCATAGAAAAAAATGGAAATGAAAATGAGTGATTTTTTTAATGGAAAAAAGGATTAACAAATAGTTTCCAATTTTCAAATGGTAAAAAGTGTGCAAATGGGTCCCAAAAATGCAAACAAACAGACTCTAAAATTTCTACGATGCTTAGTTAGGGAATAGAACAACTTCAAGTTTTTAGGGGTGTCAAAATTCAACCTAACTCGATGACTTGAATACAACTCAAACAAAAAAAAAAAAA
>JACFYI010003829.1:313858-332368 GCA_014898755.1 Handroanthus guayacan
GCTAGTTTATGGAACAAATTGATAAATGGTGTAGTGTTTGTGTTTATGTAAATTGATGAATGGGGTAGTGTTTCTGTTTTGTCATGTGATGTACTTGGTTAATAGGACCATGATGGCAATGATGTATAGTCAGGCAACCCATTCTTTTGTTTCTACTTGGAATTTTTTTTGTGAGCTTTTGTATGCACATTTTAACCTTTGGTAAATGGAAAAGCTGATATTGTTATTGCCTATTTGATTTCAATATTGGATAGCTTACAGTAATATTTGTTGTTGAGTTTCTTTGAATTTGTTAAGGGAAGCCTTTTTCTTTTTCCTCGAGAATCAAAACCATAACTTTTTTAAGCATGAGTCATCAGTGTGTGGATTACCTGATGACTTTTCTTTTCAGGTTAAGTGCTTTGGGTAAATGGTAAGCCACACTTTAGTATCTATTGATAGAAGTTACTTATCAAAACATTATTCTGATGTACCTCTTCCAACTTTTTTTCTGATATGTCACATTCGCCAGCTAGTATTTTCAGCCTCTACATCTGTTCCTAAATTAGATGTTCTTCATGGATTCTGGAGAAATATTCAACTTTTGTCCTACTAATGATTTTACTTTATTCTGATATTCAACCTGCTCATCAAATAATGAATTTGGAGTGCGAACTTATACAAATTTCAGGAGAATTTACAAATGGAAGCCTTGATTCAACACATCATTCATTATATTAGTTTAGTTCCAATTTTGACTAGAAATATACCCAGTAGCATCAAGTGTTAAAAAGAGCTCAAGTGTTAGCAAATACTAAAACAACTTGTTTAATCCCATGAAAACAGCAGTCCCCCCGATTTAAATTGAGCTCAAGACAACTATTCAAAGCACTTACAGGGCCATGAAAATAAAGTGATTGCCTTTATGAGCTTAAGAAATATGTGCAGAAAATATTAACATTATGGATGTCAAAGTGAATAAGTCAAAGGCAGCCCATGTTTCATTTTCCTTTTCCTCAACAATTTTCACAAACATACAAAAACCTACCTATTTTTGATAATACAATGAAATGATGAAAATTCTAGTCTTAAAATTACTGAAAAATCTCACTAAACCAAACCAACCAAATTATAAATAAAATGCATAATATTTTAATCTTTCACTAATTCATCCAATTATAGCTCCACCTCTTTAATTTCTCATTCTCAGCTTCTAGGTCATTTATCTTTCGCAGGAGACCTGGGATAATGATTTTAGACCTTGGACACATGGGTGGATCTACCCATTCGAAGAATCCATATCCAAATCTCTGAAAAAGAAAAAGAAGAAAATTATAAAAAATAGAACCTATTTCGAGTGGGTCTTGCAGATCTGAGGTAAAAAGCAAACATAAAAACAAAAAACACTATACCTATCTACAATCTATGACTTACATGATTTTTTGGGCAACAAAGAAATCTTCTACTCGGGTTCTGATCAGTCTATGAGGTCCTTACTAAGCATCGATCACCACAAGCCCACTCCAGAGGGCTCAACGTGGTTGCGTGGCTTGAAGTATGGGATGGCATCTTATCAAGCTAGAAGAGAAAAAATAAGTTCTAGAGAATGAGAGGGAACGCGTTGCAGAGGAAAGAAGGGAATAGAAAGAGAAAAAATGGGGGCAAGGGAAGACATTTTTCTTTTTGTTTTTGATAGATGGGGATAAGAGAGGAGGTAATTAGACAAAATAATAAAAATAAAAATTAAAAGAGAAATTCATTTTTTTGTTTTAAATTTTTTCAGCAGTTTTTAAATATGACATGGTAGTGGAAAATAAAATGATATGGCAACAGATGCCACATGTCATAAAATCCCCAAATTTTGGGCTCGATTGGAGCTGATTGTGCAAAATTCGGGCTCAATTTCGAAATTTGAGGCCCAATGGACGAAAATTGCAAAGAAATGGACTAAATGTGCGAAATTTTTAAATGTAATGGACTAAATGTGCTAATCCCGAAAAAGAATGTACCAAAATCGAAATTGGATATAGTTAATAGACTAAATTTGCATTTTTCCCAATAAAACCAAGAATGGTTTCCACGTTCAATTTTGCTATGTGTACAAAATGTAGAACACTGCTGATGTTAGTTGTCGCCCTTTATTTCATCACCATTTCTTACACAAACAAACACCTTCTCAAAAGCACTGCACCAACATTTTCCACACATAAAACCCAATTTTCGACAATCTCAGCCACCTCGTATTCGAAATCATGGGTTCAGCAAAAGCATGGCAACACAGAAAAGCATACATAGAATCATGGCGGCAGCCAAATGTTACACGAGGATATCTATTTCTGGACAAAGCTCCATCTCCAAGGCTCCTTCCATGACCTCAAACTTCTCCTCTATACAGATTATCCGATGACATAAAACGACTTCTCAACAAACGTGAAATTCGGGCACAAAGAATGGATCATGGGATAATAGAGGTGTTAAGAGAGCTAGACCATGATAACAATATCAAATAGGTAATCTAAATTTAATGGATATTTATCTTAACGAGCATTGAAGTTTGGTCTAATTATAAAAACATTCCCTATAGCCTATATCGTTTGTTCAATTTCAATTAAATTTCAACATGTTAACGTGGTTATGGCAGATTGATTTTCATGGCGATATATCTGGTTTATTATTATCTCATCCATTGTCTCCACTAATGTCCCTTTACCACTTCGATATAGTTGAGTCAATATTTCCCTTCAAGGACCATTTTGAATCCACTCGCCACCTCATGATAGCGGCAAAATTTGATCAGTCGAGGATGTTACAGCAAACCATTTGCTACCGTAGGCAAAGAAACTGGTCCTTCTCTATTTCGTGGGGGTATTTTGCACAGATATACGAGAGAATCATGCCCCGGAGCTATTTACAAACTCCGATTGAATATTTAAGCCATGGATAAGACATCAAATGCGTCCATATTGTATGTTTAACACGCGAAGGCCTTCTAGGGATCCATGTGAAGCTTCTCATGCTTTCTTCTTCGAATCTGTGGAGAAAACAATTAAGAGCAATGAGGTTCATACCAGCTATACTCGAGCGTGGCCTCATGCTCTCCCAGCTTGTTTATCAAGTAGCAATCATTCTACAGAATATATCAAGAAAATTCAAGTTTTTTCAATAGCGACAAAGCGCACTGAAGTTTGTTCCGTTGAGCTAATGCAGCAAGAACCAAAATTTTCAAATATCAACAAGATGAGCCCAAATCACAAATAATGCAAGATAATCACACAAGTATAGAACACACAATTTTTAAAGTGGAAAACCCTTTTAAAAATTCGAAGGGTAAAAATCACGGGGCTTGTAAAGCCCGATCAAATAATTCCACTATAATATGAGGGAAAAATACAGCTATCCAAACTTCACAAAATGCCCTCAAATTTAGAGCAAAAAGGATTCTAAAGCTTTTAAGCAAGAATCACAAAACAAGGAGAAAGAGAACAAAAGTATCACAAAAACTATGTCACTGTTCCGCTACACAAAACTTGACTTCTGATGCTCCAAATCTGATCTCCATCGCTCAGATTTAAGAATTACGAGTCCCAGAGGTGCTGTTAAAATTTTAGCAAAATTGGACCACAAACGACCCTCGATCTATGGTGTTGATCAAAACTGCGCAGAGCCCCCAAATTAAAAACTGCCTCATTTATCTCTTTTTCCCTTGAAGCTGCCGTTACCTCCTTTTTTTTCTTTTTGAAAAACAGCCCCATTTGGCTTAGGCCACGTGGGCCCATGAGCTGAACCCAACAATTCCCCCCCTCCAGCCCATGAGAGGAAAAATAACACTTCATCAATCATATTGGTCGAAGTTGATGCCAGCTGTCTTGGCACACAACTCAAGCTTCTCACGAGATATCACCTTAGTCATCATGTCAGCTGCATTCTTATCAGTATGGATCTTTTCAAGTTCAAGTAACTTAGAATCCAAAACATCCCGAATCCAATGATATCTCGCATAAATATGTTTTGATTTATTGTGAAAGGTTGGATTCTTTCCAAGATGAATCGCGCTCTGACTATCACAATATAACACATACCTCTTCTGAGTAAATCCAAATTCATGAACAAATTTCTTCATCTACAATAACTCTTTGCATGCTTCAGTAGCTGCAATAAACTTTGTTTTGGTAGTGGACAAAGCAACACATTTTTGCAACCTTAACTGCCATGTCACAGCTTCCCCTACAAAGGTAATCAAATAACCTGAAGTAGATTTTCTCGAGTCCAAATCTCCAGCTACATCTGAATTTGTAAAACCAAAAAGCATAGGTTTTTCAGACCCAAAACAAAGCTTTAAATTTATCGTACTGTAAAGATATCTCATAATCCACTTTACGACATTCCAGTGCTCTTTACCCGGATTAGAAAGGAACCTACTAGCCATACCAACAGCATGAGCTAAATCTAGTCTTATGCATACCATGGCATACATTAAGCTTCCAACTGCAAATCCATATGGAACACTTTGCATTTCTTTCTTCTCTTCATCATTAGAAGGGTATTATTCCCGACATAACTTAAAATGTGTAGAAAGAGGTGTACTTACCACTTTGGCTTTCTCCATGTGAAAACGTTAAAGTATCTTCTCAATGTACTTCTCTTGGGACAACCACAACTTATTATCTTTCCTATCTCGTGAGATTTTCATGCCAAGAATTTGCTTCGCTAGTCCCAAATCTTTCATAGCAAAGGACATCCCAAGCTGCTTTTTCAATCTGTTGATCCTAGCAGAATTCTTACCAACAATAAGAATATCATCAACGTAAAGCAGTAAAATGATGAAATCATGATTAGAGAATTTTTGAACAAATACAAAATGATCAGAAGTTGTATTTCTGTAGCTCATGACAGACTCAAACTTCTTATGCCCTTGTCTAGGAGCTTGTTTTAGGCCATACAAGCTTTTCTTCAACTTACAAACAAAATTCTCTTTACCTTTCACTGTAAAACCCTCAAGCTGCTCCATGTAAATTTTGTCCTCTAGATCACCATGGAGGAAAGTAGTCTTCACATCCATCTGCTCAATTTCCAGATCAAGACTAACTGCCAAGCCCAAAACAATACGGATTGATAACATCTTCACAACAGGTGAGAAAATCTCTTCAAAGTCAATCCCCTTTTTCTGACTGAAGCCTTTGACAACTAATCTGGCTTTATATCGTGGCTGTGAATTATTTCCTTCTCATTTAATCCTATAAACCCATTGATTTTTCAGTGCTTGCTAGCCTTCGGGTAACTTGACAAGATCAAATATTTGATTGTCATATAAGAATTTTATTTGATCTTTCATTGCTTCAAACCATTCTTTCTTGTGATCACTGTCCATGGCCTCTTCAAAGCATTCAGGCTCTCCCCCATCAGTCAAGAGTATACACTCATTAGGTGTGTATCTCGTGGAAGGAATTCGATGTCTGCTAGACTTGCTAAGTTGAGGTGGAGGATTTTCAGCAAGCTCGTGCATAGGAGCATATTCTTCATTTATAGAATCATGCTCTTCCTCAAAATAATCATTTTGAACATCTCCTTCTGTATCATCCTGATTATCAAAGTTAACTGCATTAGGCAAATCTACAGTAGGAGGTGGATCTAAGTCAATCAAGTTATCATTTTGTCGAGACTCTGAATTATCTGATTTTCCAATGTCTTCAATACTCTGATCCTCCATGAAAACTACATCACGACTTCTAACAAGTCTCTTTTCAATTGGATTATAAAGCCTGTAGCCAAATTCATCTTGACCATACCCAATGAAAACACACTGCTTTGTCTTGGTATCTAACTTGGACCTCTCATCTTTAGGGACATGTACAAAAGCTTTGCAACCAAATACTCGTAGGTGATCATAGGAAACATCTCTTCCATACCAAACTTTATTACGTACATTACCCTACAATGCAATTGTAGGAGATAGATTAATCACACGAGTAGCAGTAAGTAATGCCTCACCCCAAAATGATCAAGGTAATTTTGCTTCTGAGAGCAAGCACTAACTCTCTCCACCAATGTTCTGTTCATCCTTTCTGCAAGACCATTTAACTGAGGAGTCTTTGGAGGTGTCTTCTGGTGTTTGATGCCCTGTTGCTTGCAATACATATCAAATGGACCACAATATTGGCCACCATTATCAGTGCGTATATATTTTACCTTTATTCCTGTTTCTTTTTCAATTGAAGCTTGAAACACTTTAAACACATCAAGCACCTGATCCTTGGATTTTAAAACATAAACCCAAAATTTTCTGGAATGATCATCAATGAAGGTAACAAAATAAAGTGCACCACTATGTGTCTTTACCTTAAGTGGACCACAAACATTTGAATGTATCAATTCAAGCAGCTTTGCTTTTCTTGATGGAGGATGACTCTTGAAAGAGACCCTTTTCTGCTTCCCAACCAAACAATGAACACATCTTTTCAATTTTGCACCTTTCAGTCGTGACAACAAGTTCTTCTTGACCAAATAATCGAGCCCATGTTCACTTATGTGACTAAGCCTCTTATGCCATAGCTTTGACAAGTTATCACTTTCAACTACATTTAAAGAATCGATAGAAACAGAAGCATTCATCAAATACAAATTTGAAAATTTGCTACCTCGGGCCACAATCAAATTTTCTCTTGTGAGTTTCCATTGTCCATTGCCAAAGAAATTGCAATAACCATCATCATCAAGTTTTCTTGTGGATAATAGATATAAACGGACACTAGGAGCATGCTTGAAATCATTCAACACCAACTTCATACCACCACTGGTCTCTAAGCAAACAGTCCGGGTGCCTACTACTTGTACAACTGCATCATTTTCCATCTTCAGAACCCCAAAATCACCTGGAGTGTAATATGTAAATAAATCCTTCCTCGAAGTGACATAAAATGAAGCACCATTGTCAATTACCCAATTTGTTTCATGACAAGTAAGATTTATGAAGTTATCATCACAAACCAGGACAAGATCATCTGAGGTAGTAGCAGCAACCTGGTCATTATTTCCACTATCTCGTTTCTCTTGCTTAGAATTGGCGTTCTTTTTCTCCTTTTTCCAAAGATAGCAATATTTCTTGATGTGTCATTTCTTGCCACAATAATGACATTCGAGATTCTTATACTTAGACTTTGACTTACTTCGACTTTTGTCTTTACCGTTTTCATTTTTATGTTTGCTTTTCCCTCTATTTTCTGTAACAAGCAATTTAGATTGAATTGAACCCTGAGATCTTCTTCTCATTTCTTCATTCAAAATATTGCTTTTAACAAGTTCCAAAGTCACAGTACCATCGGGAGAAGAATTAACAAGTAAAACACAAAACGTTTTCCAAGAATCAGGCAAAGTAGCAAGTATCCAAAGGCCTGTAATCTCATCATCAAATTTTATGCCCATGCCTGTCAGTTGATCAATTACTCCTTGAAATTCATTTAAATGATCCGCCACTGAAGTCCCTTCATTATATTTCAACCGCATCATCCTCTTAAGCAAAAACAATTTGTTGTTTCTGGTCTTCGAAGCACATAACTTCTCCAACTTCTCCTATAGAGTTCGAGCATGCGTTTCATTTTGAATGTGATTATAGACATTCTCATCAACAAAATGTCAGATAAATGAGCAAACTTGTCTATGCTCAAATTCCCATTCTTCATCAGTTTTGGAGTCTAGCTTTTTAGTGGAAAAAATAGGCAAATGCAATGCTTTTATAAACAGGAGATCTTTCATTTTGCTACTCCATAGCTGATAGTTCATACCATTCAAACTGATCATTCTACTTGTGCCGATATCCATAATATCATAATCAGATTAACGTGACTCTGATGCCACGGTGTTGAGCCAACGCAGCAAGAACCAAAATTTTTAAATATCAACAAGATGAGCCCAAATCACAAATAATGCAAGATAATCACACAAATATAGAACACACGATTTTTAACGTGGAAAATTCCTTCAAAAATTCGAAGGGTAAAAATCACGGGGCCTGTAAAGCGCGATCAAACAATTCCACTATAATATGAGGCAAAAATATAGTTGTCCAAACTCCACAAAATGACCACAAATTTAGAGCAAAAAGGATTCTGAAACTTTTGAGCAAAAAGGATTCTAAAACTTCACAAAACAAGGAGAAAGAGAACAAAAGTATCACAAAAACTGTGTCACTGTTCCGCCACACAAAACCTGACTTCTGGTGCTCCAAATCTGATCTCCACTGTTCAGATTTAAGAATTATGAGTTCCAGAGGCACTGTTAAAATTTTAGCAAAATCGGACCACAAACGACCCTCAAGCTATGGTGTTGATCAAAACTGCGCAGAGCCCCTAAATTGAAAACTGCCTCCTTTCTCTCTTTTTCCCTTGAAGCTGCCGTTACCTCCTTTCTTTTTTGAAAAACAGCCCTATTTGGCTTGGGCCACGTGGGCCCATGGGCTGGACCCAACAGGTTCAGTGAAGCATGATAGATGAGAACTACGGGATAATACTCAAACCCAGTAATTAGGCTTAATTACGATTTAAGAAATTAAACACTCCGAATATAAGTTAGTTGATGGAAAATTAACAAAGCTTGCGTAATAATATAATTAGAATTTAGGGTTAATTACATTTGACTATCCTCTGAGATTAAGAAATTACAAACTACTACCCTGGTAGTTTAAAAATTATAAATTAACCCCCATAAGTTTGTGAAATTACAAAGTGGTCCATTCCGTTAGGGTTTTTGACGAAAAAAGATGACATCATCACTTTTTCAAGTAAAATTCCCATTTTGCCCCTAATAAAATGGACGATTTTGTAATTTCAAAAACTTATGGGGGTTAATTTATAATTTTTAATCCACGAGGATAGTAGTTGGTAATTTTCTATTCTCAGACGGTAGTCAAATGTAATTAACCCAAACCTTTTTTCTAAAATAATTTTTTAAAATAATTTTCTGTAATTATTTACATAATTTTATTTTAAAGAAATTAAAATTAGTTTTTGTTATTAAATATAATTCATTTAAAAATACTTTTATATTATTTTTGATAAAACAATAATTAGGGCAATTTCACTAATAGTCGCTAAAATTTTCATTTTTCTCACTTTAGTCCTTAATATTTTATTTTTGATTTTAGGTCTCTTGATTTTAGGGTCTTTAAACTAATAAATTTGTATCACGTTGGTTCTTTGTCAACTTTTCAGCAATTTTTTGTTGAAAAATGACTTACGTCAATATCACTTAAGGGAAAAATTATCATTTAAGTAATAAATAAATAAAAGAGAAAATATCTAAATAAGAAGCTCTAAAAATCATCAACATCCTTAGCACCCACGTGAGTATCAACTTTATTTTTAGAAATTATTTTAGAATTATTTCATAAAATTAGAGAAAATTAATTACATAGAATCATTTTATCTAATTTTATGAAATAATTCTAAAATAATTTCTAAAAATAAAGTTGATGTTCACATGGGTGCTAAGGGTGTTGGTGATTTTTAGGGCTTCTTATTTAGATATTTTCTCTTTTATTTATTCCTTACTTAAATGATAATTTTTTCCTTGGGTGATGTTGAAGTAAGTCATTTTTCAGTAAAAAATTAACAAAGAACCAACGTGATACAAATTTATTAATTTAGAGATCCTAAAGTCAAAAATAAAACATAAGGGATTAAAGTGAGAAAAATTAAAATATTAGCGACTATTAGTGAAAATTGCCTTAATTATTATTTTATAAAAAATAATATACAAGTATTTTTAAATGAATTATATTTAATAATAAAAATTAATTTTAATTTCTTTAAAATAAAATTACGTAAATAATTACACAAAATTATTTTAAAAATTTATTTTACAAAGAAAGTTTGGATTAATTACATTTGACTATCCTTTGAGATTAGGAAATTACCAACTACTACCCTCGTGATTTAAAAATTACAAATTAACCCCCATAAGTTTGTGAAATTACAAAATCGTCCATTCCATTAGGGGCAAAATGAGAATTTTACTCGAAAAAGTGATGACGTCATCTTTTTCCGTCAAAAACCCTAACGGAATGGACCACTTTGTAATTTCACAAATTTATAGGGGTTAATTTATAATTTTTAAACCACGAGGGTAGTAGTTGGCGATTTCCTAATCTCATAGAGTAGTCAAATGTAATTAACCTTAGAATTTAAGACCCCTCAAATATTAAGTGTTCTAGATAAACAAGATAAACAGGCAATGTACCCGTAATATTTTGATGAATGCATTAGATATTTTCACGGGATTTAATTAAATTGTTACTCATGTTTCAATAAGTTTTTCGTCAGCTGATCTAATGTTATTGTACTTTTTCATATTACACTAGAAGTTCCTATAATTAGGTCAAAGCAAAAGGTGTTTGTTGAGGTAATTAAATAACCCATAAATTACTGCACTGAAATAAGAAATATAATTCGCAACGCAATGTGATCATCAAGGGTTTTCTCTCTTTTCTTTTTTTCTTTCTTTTTTTTTTTTTTAAATATATTGTCTCAGGTGGATAGATGTGAGTGTTGTGAAATTGTTCGAGCAGACAGTGTTAAGACAGAGATCAGGGCTAGGAAATGCATGACTGATGAAATAATCCCATAAATATCTGCCTAAAGTGCGAGAATCTCCAGGAGAAACTAGCTGTTGTAGCTTTTCTATTAATTTGTGGGGATTAATTAATCCTTAGTTCTTCCGGAATTGATATTGTATGTGCTGTCTGAATGACTTCCAAGAATATAATGTAGGATTTTAGGACAATTTTTTTTGTGCTCCATCTTCATATTTATGTTCGTGTCATGAGCCACAATTATTTGTATGAATTGATAAACTAACTAAAATGGCCTTGGGTCAGTTGCTTGCAGTGGCGTATTCCAAATTTTTACTAAATAATGTCAAAATATTAATAAAAATTAACTTCAAAATATATTAATATTCGATAAAAATAAAATTTAAATACATTATACACGAAAAGAATTTTGTGGGGGCTACGCCACTAGTTGCTTTCTCCGGTTACTCCTCAATATTTTTCTTTTTTTCTTTGTTTTTAATTAAAAAAATTAAGCCTTGAAGATAATAAGTTGCATGTGAGATGGTTGTTTTCAAGTGGGATTCCAAGCCCACATTGATAAATAAAAGAAATGAAGACCTCTTTACACTACGTACAAAATTATTGACCTTTTGCAACCAAAAGATTAATAGTCGTGGTGGAAGCAGTAGCCAACAATCCAAAATTAATAGTCGTCGTGAATGTGGTAACTAATAATTTAAAAAATCATGGTGGAAACGTAATATGCGGTGGCTACACTTAGGTAAAAAATATCCACTACAATTATATGTAATGGTGGGTTTTCCGCCACTCTTATAGAAATCACGGATTGTGATAATTCCTATTAACATCGGTTTTTAGTCGTGATAATTACTCAAATTTTTTGTAGTGTTATTAACAAGGATTGTTGTAAAGCCTTTAACATTAATTGAGAAGTTTGGGAGAAAAATTACGTTCATTAAATTAAATATATATTTGCATATTCATGACAATTTTAATTCATTAAGACTGACTAATGATCATATACATATCTAATAATCTAAGACTTAGCATTTAGCATTATATTTTATCTGGTGGATATATTTAAATGCATCATTAACTAAGTTCAATTTATTAAAACTCACTATTTATATTCGGGGCAATTATAAAGTGATTGCTAGAAGCAACATGACCATTTAAATATTTCCTTCAAATGCAATTGTTAGAAAATGATTGGTAAAAAAATAATATGTTGTTTCATATGAAGTCATTACTGCTATAAATGATGTATATTTTCTATATAATGAGAATTACTATAAAAGAATGATTATAAAACTATATTTTATTTTATTTTTTTAAAAAAAAAAAAACTCTCATCTCTTACACTTTCGATGTCAAAGAAATTCTTAAATAGAAATCATAGAAGAACCATTTGCAATTCCTTTGGTGCTTTAGGTGAATCCTAGGAGTCAATAATCAAAACCGTGCAATATAAAGAGTGGGGATACTTATCCTCTTAATTAAAGACAGTGTAGGCAATTTTCTTGCACGCAATAAACACGTGAAACCTTCGAAGAGCAAAGAGTTTGTCGAGTATGCAATTTTTTAGATTTTTAAAAGAGGAGCTTGTCGTTATCTTTTAGATAAAATAGCATCATTTCCTCTTTTTATAAGGGAAGTGTTGGTTTAAGTCTCACCCATAACATATGGGTATTTGTCTATAATATAATAGTATTTGTCTACCTAATGATAATTTAAAGTATTTGAATTGCGTTCAATTCATGTATTTAATAGTCAAAATGTATTCATGTGATGACATTGATAAATGATTGAATATAATTGCTTCTTTCTCAAAAAAGAAAAGTTTGTTCACGGCTTCTCAATTTACGATTACTAATACGAAAAGGGTTTGCCAATTGAAATTAAATGGGGTAATTTAGATAAAATGAGTTCATGTTACTCTTAAATTGTCTTGTCTTAAGACATAATCCAAAAGTGTGCTTATTTTCCTAAACAAGAATGCGTCTCATGTAAGTGCAAATTTTTCTCTTAGGGAGTTTGTTAAAAATCTGTTACGGTTACAAAGCCAACGATCATTTAATCATCTCGAACTTTAAAGACACTGCAACTTCCAAATTTGGTCTAAACCAAAGTACTAGTCAATTGAATTGCTACATTATTCCCTAGAGTGGCTGGCCAAGAATTTATAAGTGGATTTTGCATGTGAAAGTACCATTGACAGAGTGCTCAAAGGCATCAAATAGGGATACAAACGAATCGAGGCTACTAGCAAGCCTGATGAGTCAGCTTGAAAAGCGCTCGATCGTTCCAACACAAGCCGAGTTTCTAGTTGAGCTCGAACCTAATAATTTTGTTTGCAGGCTCTTGAGCTCATATTTTTTGTTCAAAAAATATTTATATATATAAATATAAAATTATGAATGATTAAATTATATTATTTATAAAATAAATAAAAATTTCAAGCATGAGCTGTCCGAGTTCAAGTTTTAACCTATCACCTGAACGTAATAAAATAATCAGGCTTGAACTCGAGTCTATAATTTTGTCACAAACTTGAGCTAAACGAGCCAAACTGAGCTCAAACTCAGGCTCGAGTAGACTCAAGCACCATATTTTTTATACTGTTAAGCTCGAGCTTGAGGCTTAAAAAATGGTTAAAATTATAAATGATTAAATTAAATTATTTATAAAATAATTAAATTTTTCGAGCTCGAGTGGCTCGAGTTTGATTCTAAACTTGAACATAATAAAATAATCGAGTTTGAACTCAAGTCCATGATTTTGTCACAAACTCGAGTTAAACAAGCTGAACTGAGCTGGAACTCACGCTCTAGCAGACTCAAGCCCTATATTTCTAATCCTG
The DNA here is from genome assembly GCA_014898755.1 of Handroanthus guayacan. NCBI lineage: Eukaryota > Viridiplantae > Streptophyta > Magnoliopsida > Lamiales > Bignoniaceae > Handroanthus > Handroanthus guayacan. Next base: position 327,262 of record JACFYI010003829.1, read on the forward strand.
TTAAGCTTGAGCTTGAGCCTGAAAAAATGGTTAAAGCTTGGCTTTGCTCGATTCATTTGTATTCCTATTATCAAATATATCGATGCTGAATCGGTCCTAAACAAGTCCAAGTGGCTTATTTTTATTTTTATTTTTATTTTTTAATTATACATATGTCTATGTATAAATATTAAAATAATGAAGATCTCAATCTCAAAATTATAATTAAAGTTCATTCATGGCTATAATTTTTTGTCCATCTTTTTTTTTTTTTTTCCTTTTTTAACTTTTTTGGTTTGTGTGTTATATAATAAGATATTACAATTGTAAATTGAATAACATAAAAATCATAATAGATTTATATGTGCAACTAAATATTAATAAACATATTTCTATATACACATAAGCAACAATTTTGAAAAATTTTACAATGTGAATAAAGTAAAAGATATATATTAAAACTTAATTTAATTTAGTCAACATAATTTTGTTTTAAATTTTTTCAAAACAAAACTAACAGATTCTCTTATCCCAATTTTTTTGGCTGACATGAAATAATTTTACTTAATTGTATGGCTATACTTAAGGCCTTTTTGTCCCCCTCTATTGTTCAATGTTAAGTTTTTCTTTTGTCTTCTTTTTTTCACAAATTTAGGAGAATGATCACTTTTTGACTATTTCAGAGATTCAAATCTGCGTTTGATTTGTTCAAACGATGTGGTACTAACCACATTCATCCCAAAAGTCACCCCCGCTTGGATAACAGATCTGCTCGCATTGAGCTTGATGAAAGTTCAATGTTGTGTATCTTGTATAATTATAATTTACAATTAGATTGTGCATGCATGTGAAAGTACCATTGACAGAAGTGCTCAAACGTAAGCCTGTAAATGGATCGGACTTGGATTGGATCTGTGTGATCTGGATCCAAACTTGATTAATAAAATCTATAACCGAATTTAGATAAAATCTTCTATGATTTTTATTTTTGTTACTGGATCCAAATTTGATAAAGATTCGAGAGTCTGAATTTGAATTCAAAAAATGAAAAAAATTGTTTACTTCTATATTTTCATAAAAAATAATATAATAAATAATTTTTTTATGTTATTATTCATACAAACAAATAATTGTAATAATAAAATTCATGTTATGAGAAATAACATGAAGGTATAGACACCATTATTTAGTACTAATATCAAAGTATATATACTCATTTAGGTTTATGTGATCAAAATTACAATTAAATCAAATTATACAAGTTTTGAGTTTATTTTCTAGCAAATTTTATTTTATGTATGTGTACACACACACACACACATATATATTTATATTAATTATTAACATTATTGTATTTGGATCTTTAATGGATCGATTACCTAATTCATATATCAAATCCATTTATTTCGAATTATGGATATTTATAATCAATTTTATGCATTGAATATTTTAATCAATTAAGAATCCTAAAAGCCAAATCGACTTCGGATAAAAGTCCACTTCATTGATGGCCCCACTCAATTCTCAAAGGTGTCAAATGGGTTGATGTGGCCTGCCACTGTTGGTAGGCTGCTGTGCCCAACCAACAAGCTTCAATGGCCCAGTTTTTGCTCGGAGGAACCGGTTGTGATGCTCCTTCAAGGAACTCTTCTTCAAATAAATTAAAATTCGTTTTCACCTTGCATAATGTCCTGATATTCTTGATAAAACCAATTTAATTTTATTTTATTTAATTTTATTTTATCGTTATACAAAATTTTATTCATACAAAATTTTCTAATTAATTTTTTTTTCATAGTTGATCAAATTCACTATCTTGTACATATTCAAAATGTATTTTTCCATTAGCATTAATCGATATGTTAAATTCTACCCAACTTGTGTCTCTAAATAAGTAATAAATTATTGAAAGAACAAACATTATTCCATTGGAGATCTAGTTTCTAATTTTAACTATTGAAATTGTAACATAATTAATTGGAGCATTATATAATACTTCACATAAATTTCTTACCTCCTCAAATATTGTATTGCCGTCATGGTACTTGGTCAAGGAGTCACTTAGTCAAGGGCGACTCTGTTTGACCCCACTCAAACCAAAAAATAAAAAAATAATAAAATAAAATAATTATTAAAAATATATATGTTACATTTATATTATTCTATAGAAATTTAGGTGTAACAGTGAATGATCACATTTTTTCATTGACTCTATTTTTATTTTATCCTTGTTGACGCCCTCCCCTCCTTTTTTATGACTTTCATTTTCTTGTGTTCTTTTGACAAACCATTGCTGAATTGCTAAATTGAAGGCACTGATTCTGGCTCTTAAGAAGGCAAACAAATGCAAATTGGAGAAAGTTATTTTTGAATCAGACTTGTCGGAGGTCGTCAAGATGCTCCTTGATGCTGATAGTCCTCCGCACTGGAATTCTATTGTTGATATCAACTTTGCTCGGAACTTTTTATCTTTTTGGCCTCATTGGCATGTATGTAACATTTCTCGTGATTCTAACTTTGCTGCTCATTTTCTCGCTAAATGGGCAGCATCTTGTTTTTGGAATGGCTCTGTCACTTTTCACAAAATTCCTCTCCAATGTTTTTGTGATGGGGGATAGGGTCAATTGAGCTTTGCTCCTTTTTGCGTTTGAATGAATTCCCGCTTGCTCATAAAAAAAAAAAAAAAACAAAAAAAAAAAAGACAAACCATAATCTCACTTTATCATCTTCCTCTATTTTATTTACTATTGTTACATTTGAATCTACCCAGCCAACTCTCTAGTCAATGTTAAAATTTCCCAATTATCGGATATTGGCAAAATTACCTTTCTTGAAAAGCCAAAACCGCAAAATTTCCATAACCACTTGAATCAATTATAGTCCAATTTCTCTATATATAATTTATTATAAATTTTTAAAATATGTGCCGGTTATGTTAGAAAAATTTGGATTTAATCATTTTTTTAAAGCAATGTTCTCATGATTTTTTATTACAACCGTGCGTTAGTTTTTTGCATTAGTATTTTAGTTTTTCAATAGTTACTTTTTTTTTTTAATTTATTAATAGCTGATATTTGACTCCAGCAACTAGTATTATTGAAATTGCCACTAATTAATGCAGTTTACATAACTTTGCCAGAATCTAATAAACCAATATTCATTTTTTATATTAATTAATGGAAGAATAAAAAATAAATTAAGAGTCGAGGATTATATATAGCCGCTAATAGCATAATTTCTTAAATTGTCATTAAACTTTAGTGCAAATGTTGTTGTTGTTGTTGTTGCTACTGCTGCCACCGTTGTTGCTGTTGTTGTTATTATATATAGCGTTAATTGTATCATACCCCCTGTGAAAGTCAAAATGAGCACCATAAACTCTCTCTTTTAAAAATTAGCATATTAAACCCTGTCTTTTTGTTTAATAAAGCCACTAATATCTCGAAGCTTTTTATGAAATGCACTCGCCCAACTAAAGTACAAGTGGTGAAGCTATAATTATGATGGAATGACCAAAAAGCCTTTATAATTCACATTTGAAGGATAAATTGCACCACGCCCTCTATGAAATTAGAAATGAGCACCATAAATCCTGTAATTTAAAAAATAACAACTTTTAATATGCATGTATTAAAATTTTATTATGTGTTCATATTAAAAAAATATATTTTTGTTGAGTTGCTGACAAGTTTATGAAATATATATGTATATATATCCATATATATATGTTGTGTTCATATAAAAAAATTATTAACATAACTAACGAGTTTACAAAAGTTGAATGAAAGTTGTTCACGATAATAGTGTTTATGTATATATATTTAGGTTTGTCAATGATTTTTTTAGAAAATTATACATCACACATCACGATTAATTTGCATAACGACACTACAAAATTTGGAGGTGGTTTAACTTAGTCAATTCAAGAATGATAACCATGGTTTTTGTCATTTTGTGGATATATTTTAAATATTAATAAAAAGCTTCTATGAGTATTTTTGTCTTTTTATCTTAAAAAATAATCTAAAATTGAACATGGAGAGATTGGTTTTATTTTTTATTTTTTAAAAATGGATTTAATATGCTAATTTTTCAAAGACAGAATTTATAATGTTCATTTTAGATTTTATTGGGGCACGGTGCAATTATCCATGTATGTGTTCGTCTCCTTTTGATGCTCAAAAATAGAAACTTCAGCAAATTCTTTTAGAAGGATTCACGAGTGCGTGCATGCATGTGCATCTCAAGGTCAGGCGGCGGCGGCAACGGTATGCTACATGCGGCCTACAATCGTACTATCCATAAACAAGAACCGTTGACAATTCATGATTTGATGATTTCAATATGATAGATTTCAAAGTGATTAACACTCTATTTAAAAATAATATTTTATCTTTTTATTCCTTATGTTAAATATATACCAAGTACATTGAATTTTTTTCCTATAGAAATACAAGGTCATGAATACTATACATCTGGTAGACAGATACAAAGGAATAGTATCATTGAACATGATTTGTAATGTAGAATCCAAATAATGATTTTCATATAATTACTTTAGTACTTACAATAAAGATTTAAGCGCATAAACTCATTCCACGAAGCTAAAAAAACTTGTGATATTATATTCTTTTTGGTGAAAAAATAAAGTATATATGGATATTAATTAAATATTAGTTAAGAACCACCAATATGTTTTTGATTTTGCCAGCAAGTGCCCTTTAGATGAAGTGGCATAAATATCTCTCCTTCTTTAAGAGAATGTCAATAGTTTAATTTGTCTCAAAGTTTAAAAAATAAAATTATATATTTTGATTTTATTTTAAACAAGCTAATGACCTTATATGGATTGAATTTTCTTTTTTTTCTTTTTTTTTTTTTAATGTTGGGATGATAGAAATACGGCCCCATAGACGAGGAGAAATAATGTCAATTTATCTAAATAATGGTAATAATTACACAGATGAACTTTGCGACGGAAACCTTATGTTTTACAGGAATATAATTTTCACTAATATTTGTGTTACTTTATGCCGACACTTCTGTCTTTGCGCCGTCCATTAATGCTCTCATAGAGGCTTTTCTTAACACGAACATCCTATACATGTATTTTTTTTTTTTTTTTTTT
>JACFYI010003829.1:336951-350324 GCA_014898755.1 Handroanthus guayacan
GGGTCTGATCAGTCTTTTGCTCGATGGGACCGGTTGCGTGTATTCACTCTAATTCGCCGCCGGCTGGCCAGCGGTACACCTTATCCAGTATGAATTACCGCACCTAATGATGGAGTTTATTTAATGCATGTCAGAGCAAGATGCTCCTAGTTGCTTTTTAATGATCCTGTCATAAATGCCTGAAAGCAACACATATCGAGCTTTACGTCGACCTCTAGGGGACGGTGGATCATTCGGCGAGAGTGATCGTTACAAGCCTTGAGATCGATTGACAGCATCGACCTTTCGGGATCTGCGTGCCGGAAGTTCATTCGAGATCGAATGTTCGACGCAAGAAGATCGTTTGAAGGACTTCGGTTGGTTCCGACGTAAATCCACTGGCCCCTAGATGGGTCGAATTGGACGAACTCGAGGTGCCACGTGTAGGTCGATTTCCGAGCTACATCACAATAATTCCTTATAAATTCTATGAAAGCAACAGTCAAATAAATCGTACTCAAATTTTCTTTTTCTTTTTAAAGTGAAATAATTGTATTCAATTAATACACCATCAGCTCATCATTATATGTATTTCAACACATTCAATATATTATCAATATTTCACCAATATAAATACTTTAATACATTCAAAGATCAAATATATTAACAAATACCCAAAAAAAAAAGAATAAAGAAATCCTCTAAGCTACTGTATGGTAGAATCAAAGTTACCGTGCAATAAAAGAAAACCCACACAAATTGACCCATCAGTAATCATACTTAATTACTTTACAAACACAATTTTATTGAGACAAAAAAGCAGTTACATTCAATCATAACATCAATATCATTACATCTCTATCTTTTAAAGATAAAATTCAAAATTTTTAAATTACTATGCAGTCGACAAATACTATGATGCAGTAGATAAAAGCCCACATGCTATTGATCGGAATCGAGTCCAGACCTCCCTTATGAGAAGGGAAAGATTTAGTCTGCAATTTCATTCAAAGGATGACGATTGCTTCACCTTACAATACTTGTTGCACAATTTTTAACATGTGCTTTTTCTTTTTTCTTGCTTTTATCATACATGAATTCCTAAAACTAAAAACGGAAATTTTAATACACAAATGTTTCATTCAATTATTAATTACGGCCTGTACCTCGCTGTCATTATAAAAACAGTTACCATGTATATATAAATTTTACACTAATCCCCTACACCAAATATTTCATTTAATTACGAATTCCCTCCCTGTCATCAAAATAACAGTTGCCATCTACACATGTATGATTCACAATATCAATCCTCTCCCCAAGTATGAAAATTATGTCACCTCCAATTTTCCTTCACAAAAAAGGACTTTTGAACACAGCAGATTGGCATTACTACATGAGCATTCTCCATTTCCCTGTATAAGCAGCATGTTATATCACATGTGTGAGCAATCCCCTTTTCCTTGAAACACTGCCCCAAAAAAAACCTGAAAAAGAAAAAAAAAATATCATTATTATTAGTCCTGTAAACATATAGATATCGATCTTCTATCATTCCATTTCCATTTCCAAATAATGGGTTCTTCATTTCCCAAAGATTTCTTCACCGGACTTAGCTTCGGGAAAACCCTTTTAGTTTCCGGCCTTGTTCTCTATTTAATCCTTGTTCCCTTTTTCACCACTCAAGTTTCCCAAATCTTCTTGATCAAATGGGCTTCAACATTGCAACCCGAAATCTCGAAAGATCCTTCTCGAACCAATCTAAGCCACATAGCTTTCGGGCTTCTAGGTTCAGTAAAAACATGGCCTCACAGAGGAGGCTACCTGGAGGCCTGGTGGCGCCCGAACCAAACCCGAGGCTACGTTTACCTGGACAAACCCCCCACGCCAGATCTCCTACCCTGGCCCCAAACCGCCCCTCCTTACAGAGTAGTCGACAACATTTCCTATTTATTCCAACATATCAAACCCCGTTTTGAACTCATGCCGCGTATGGTACATGGAATCCTCGAACTTTTCAGGGAGGAACACGACAACATGAGATGGATAGTCATGGGAGATGATGATTCGATATTTTTTGTGGATAATATAGTCGATGTTCTTGCGGAATATGATCATACAAAGTATTACTATCTGGGGTGGCATTCGGAAAGTGTTATTTCGAATTATTGGTTTTCGTTCGATCAGGCATTTGGTGGCGGCGGGATTGTGTTGAGTTACCCGTTGGCGAAAGCGCTGGTGAAAGACATGGATGGCTGTCTGATTAGGTACGCGCAGAGTACTTCTGCTGATCTGATTACGATGACCTGCATTGCTGATATTGGTGTTAATCTTACTCCACACAAAGGGATTCATCAGGTTAGTTTTTTTTCGAATTAATCTTCTTAATTATCCTTGTTAATTCTTACATTTTTATTTTCTTTTTTTCTTAATTGTTGCATGGTCATATTTATGAAAATTGTTAATTATTTAGATTTTTGTGGCGTGTTACTTGTGTGTGTGTGTGTGTGTGTGTGGAGAATATATGTTGAAATTGGAAGAAAATAGTGGGGAAAAATATCTAATTGCCAATTGCATTATTAAGTTGGTTGCATATATATATATATATATTAATTAAGTAATAGGATTTTTTTGATTTAGTGTTGAAAAATATGTTTAAAAGAATTATTACAATTGATGATTACTGTATGTATAATGACAATAAGAATCTTGTTATAAATCATGATAATTATATTGGATGGGGTAAATTTTTATTGTCATTTGATGATCAATTATTAGATATTTCATGTGACAATTAATTTAGACATTAATTCTCATTAGTAGCTATGATATTTGGGAGAATGGCAAATATTGGTTCTTATTACATTAATGCATATAATAAATGACAACCTTGTATTGTTACAATTTGATACTCGGAATTGAATATGAATTTTGAAATATGGTATTAGTGTGGAAGCATTATGTTAAGAATTAATTATTTACTTCCTCGGCCTAAAATGGCTTTATTTATTTATTTATTTATTTATTTATTTTAAAGACATAAGAAAATATTTATTGGATTTAGTCTCGATGGTTCTATGTTGAATAATTCTAAATAAAAATATAATCCTGGTGGTTATATGTTGAATTTCCAAATCCAATAAACTTATTGAATTTCTAAATACAAATTTTGCGTTTAGTCAAAAAAATTCTACATATTTATCCGGATGGTTATACGTTGAATTACTAAATACCATACCATTCAAATTTTATAAATTTCAAAACCCCACGTCTAATTTGTTCGCCTCAAGCACCTAGAAAAAGATTTGAAATTCCAATCCCGTCAAACAATCGTACTAAAAACAGAGCCAAGCAAGAGAATTAATAATCACTAAAAACAATATATATGGGCATCCATTATAAAATATATATATATATATATATATTATTATGAAATTAATTTCATAGCTAAGACCATAGATTAGCTACAAACTATACGTAATAAATGTTAATTTTTATTTGTAGTTGTGGTTACTTTCTAGTGAAATTTAGCTACAAGTTTATTTGCTATGAATTTTGCTACACTTAATGTGTAATTGAATTCGTATAGATACTCTTATAGTTAACTTTAGCTACGAAATTGACCGTAGCTAATAATAAAAATTAATATTTGGTACGGATAATTTTTAGCTCTCGCTACAAAATTAATTTCATATCAATATTTTCGTAATGGATGCCTAGTGTTTTGATGGCGAATCCATAATTAAGTTACTCTCTAAAAAATTGAATTTTCTTAAGGTATTTTAATTCGACACTTTAGCTCATCTTTGGACTTGTTGCACTTCCTCTCCACAATCTCAAATTTTCATCATACAAGATTCCGTGGTCCACTAGCCTTAATCGAGATTAATTAAGAACGGATTATTTTGTACTGAAATTAAATATTCCCTGGTCAAATAGCTTGGGGGCTGCGCACGACGTTCTGATCCGCCGTATTCTACTTTTTGTTTTTTACTTTTGTAGCCAATAACATTTTAGTCAACTAGCCAATGATATGAATGACAAAGAACTCAGGGTGATTTAATACTAGGATTTTGGTTCTTTGTTTTAAAATCTTTACTTATACTGATTTTGCACTTTATTCTGCCAAGAAATGGACAGAATTTGCTTTTTTATTCAAGGGATAATTACCTCAACACCCCCTTAGGTTTATCATAATTATCAAAACACCCCATTATGTTTGGATACTTATTTTTACACCCCCTAAGGTTAGTAGTTATTATTATACTCTCTGAAAATCCTAAACATTACAAGTACATTCCCTGGATAAATTTAAGGGGTGTAATTGTAATTATACATTAAATGCAGTGTACACTAAGAGCTGTAATGGTAATCATCCAAATATCGGGTAATATTTTGATAATTATGATAAACTTCGGGGTGTAGAAGTAATTATCCCTCTATTCAAGCTTCTTTAATAAAATATATGAATTGCATTGGAATTTGTTTCGCTATTTAGGTATGAATCTCTTACATTTAACATATATTTCAAAAAATAGAATCAAAGATATATTTATAAAAAACCTCACTATAAATTGAGAAAATATTTAATTATATACTCTTGCAATATTGCAGGTGGATTTGCATGGAGACTTCTCAGGCTATCTATCGGCCCATCCGAAAGTTCCTCTCATGACCTTCCATCACTTCGATGCAATGGATCCTATATTTCCCTCGATGGATAGAATGGAATCCACGCGCCACCTCATGAAAGCGGCAAACGCCGACCAGTCTCGCTTGTTGCAGCAAACCATTTGCTACCATAGGCAAACCAACTGGTCCTTTTCGATTTCTTGGGGCTATTCTGCACAAATATACGAAAGAATTATGCCTCGAAGCTATCTACAAATGCCCATTGAAACGTTCAGGCCATGGGCAAGGGGTCCCAAACCACCATTTTACATGTTCAACACTAGACCATTGTCTGCAGATCCTTGTGAAGCTCCTCATTTTTTCTTCTTTGAATCTGTTTATAAGAGTATCTCCGGGGCTGAACTTATTACAAGTTATGTACGAGCCCGACCGAGGGGCGTTCCTGCATGTTCTTCTAGCGGTAATCATTCTGCTGATTCTATCTCCAGGATTCAAGTCTTTTCACCTGCAAAAAAGCGCCTTCAGGTATGCTAATTATTGGTAAAGAATGATGATATATGCACTACTAGAAACAACTCTTCACTTACAAAAATTTGTAGGGGATAAGATTCCATGATTGGAAGACATCAGTAATAGATTTGTCATGGAATATTAACGGATATAAAAAAGAAGCAAAATAATAATGTTAATGATGGAACTTTTGACGAATTTGCTATAAATTTTTATAATAGTTTTTCGATTTATCATAGAATTTGTGGCAAGTTACAATTCGGTAATAGAACTAATTAATCAATGACAAAATATTAATGAATTTTTCACAGAATAAAATCAATCACAAATCATGATAGTGACCAGTTTTCTATATTAATCATGCAATGCACTTTTCCATGAGTAGAAAGGGTATTTTCTTGTCGTGATATATATCACTGATTAATATACTTTATTTGACCTGCTTTTTGTTTTCTATCTCTTCAAGATTGACAGATGTGAATGTTGCGACATCATTCGAGTAGATGACGCCAAGGCTGAGGTCAAATTTAGGGAGTGCAAGTTAGATGAGATTATTGCTTAATTTGCTTATTGTTTGAGGATTATAGACTTTTTGTTACCTAGAATTTGTTTTCATCACATCATACATGTGGGGTGCTAATTAATCTTGTATCACAAGGGCCCGCAATTTTGTTCTAATTATTCATTTAGATTGAAGAAAAAACGTCTTTAGTTTGCTAATTTTTCTTTATATATAGTAATGTTTAGATAGCAATACATTATGTGATAGACAACAAACTTGCAATATAAAAATAAACATCAATACTTATACTAAAATCAAACAATTTATTTTATTAGTTTATTGATTTTAAAAATAAAATCTGAAATTTGAAGTAACTGGACTCCCACGCAAATTTTGTTAATATCAACAGTATGTAAAGAAAAGAAGAAGCTCTCATATAGTGTATATCTTGTACAACTGGATTCAACACCTTATAGGAGAGACATGCGACCAATATGTCAAAAGAAAATAAAGAGGGGAAAATAATCAAATTAGAATTGTTTAGGCTTAACAGTATCCTAACTAATATTTTAAAAGACTTGCAGGGGGGCATCTAACCCCAAAACCCCCTCTCGAAATGGACTCAAAAGACGTCTTTGAGATACATCTTGGACATTAAAGCTCACGAGTAAGGAGCAGGTAATGATTTGGGGAAAATGTTGGTCAATTGATCATTAGAGCGGATCGTCAGGGGTTAAACCGGCGGTGACCTTTTCCATTACGAAATTGCAATTAAGGTTGATGTGCTTCATTTTTTTCATGGACAACGGGATTAGTAGCGGTGTGGATGGAAGCTTGGTTGTCTATCACGGCAAACAAGTCTCACAGAGACACTTCATCAAACATATTACATACACTCTCACTATCTTGTCCTCTTCTAAGTTAAATGTCACTATTTAACGTCGTCAAGATGTGTCAGTTTCTGGAACGGTTCTTTAACTTTCTTTAACTTCTGTTCCTATCTCTGTTAAGTTAATTGCCCTCTTGTTGTATCCATTGTCTATAAAAGGTTGCTTGACCCTTCTTGTACACTTATCTGGAAAATACACAAATCTGAAGTATATTTTCAAGTTCTACTTCATTATTCTTCTTCTTCACTTCATTGTTTTGGAAGTTACATGGTATCAGTTGAAGCATTCTTGCTGCGTTTTTCACTCTGATCTTCATGGATTATTCCACTGTGACTTCGTCATCCACTGAGGACTCTTCTAGTCTACTTTTTCTTCATCCCTCTGACACTACCAATCTTGCCTTGGTGTCTCAGTGTCTTACCGGGGATAATTACCCTACATGGAGTACGTACGGCGATGACCATAGCCTTGTTCGTCAAGAATAAATACGGCTTTGTTGATGGCTCCATTGCCCAACCTTCTCCTGACTATTCTCAGTTTAGCTCTTGGACTCGTTGCAACAATATGGTTATATCCTAGATCCTCAATTTAGTTTCTAAAGAAATCTCTAGAAGTATGCTTTATCCCAATTTTGCTTTCGAGATTTGGATTGACCTTTGTGATTGCTTTCAAGTGCAAAATGGTCTGCGCATTTTTCAATTATGCCGTGAACTCGTCACTTTATCTCAGAATCGGTTGTCTATTTCTATGTATTCCACTCGCCTCAAGAGTCTTTGGGAGGAATTAGCCTCTTTCGGCCCATAATGCACCTACGGCCACTGCACTTGTGGTGGAGTTCAGCAGCTTCAAGCATTTCATCAAGCTGAGTATATCATGACCTTCTTGATGGGATTGCATGAATCTTTCTCTGCTGTTCGTGGGTAGATCTTATTGATGGACCCTTTGCAAACTATCAACAAGGTTTTCTCCCTCATCTCCCAAGAAGAAAAGCAAAAATAGGCTGGGATGCTTCAAGATGGACCCTATGGAGTTGCTTTTTCTTCCAAGCATGATGTTCCCAAGAATCTTGAGTCCAAGAAATCGACTAATTCTTCCAAAACGCAGTGCAAGGATAAACCACTTTGTTCCCACTGCAACATCTCTGGCCATACAGTGGATCTATGTTACAAACTTCATGGTTTTCCTCCTGGATACAAATGCTCGAAGTCCTCTCAGTCTGCCGCTGTGAATCTTGCTGCTGAAAATTCTAGATCATTGAAGGGTGACTTTCTTCCTTATTTAACTCAAGAATAGTGTCAGCAACTACTGTCTCTTCTTTCTTCCCATGTTCAAGCCTCACAACCAAAATACACCGTATCCCCTCCATCTCCAACTTCAGGTATCTATATGTCCACTATCACTTCTTCTTTAAGTTCTTCTAATATTTGGATTATTGACTTTGGGGCAACTAGCCACATTTGCTTCTTTAAATCCAATTTTTTTGCCTTGAATAAGGTGACTCCCTCCTCTATAACTCTTCTTGATAGCTCCTCTATCACTATCTCTAAAACTGGTAACATTCACCTCATCTCTTCTTTTACCCTGCATAATGTTCTGTTTGTTCCTCAGTTTACATATAATTTGCTATCGATCAGTACTTTTCTTAATTGGAATAATTTTACTATTCAGTTCTCACATGATTTTTGTGAAATGCAGGGCTAAAAATGTCTCTGGCTTGTACATCCTTACTAGTTCAAATCCTTTGGCTGACTCGACTTATAGTGTTAATTCTGTTTCTGTTTGTACTTGGCATAAAAGACTTGGTCATCTTTCGGCCAAATATCTTGGCCTAATACAATTACCCTGTCATGCGCCACAGATCAGTAATAAAATTTCAGATTGTCCAATTTGCCCACTTGCTAAGTTTAAATGCTTACACTTTGAAGTTCATAATAAATTTTCTATAAATCCTTTTGATCTTGTCCACATTGATCTTTGGGGACCTTTTGGTACCACCTCCTACTCTGGTTTTAAGTATTTTTTTTACTATTGTCGATCATTGCACTAGATTTACATGGTTATACCTCATGGAAAATAAATTAGATGATGTCACTGTTATCCCTAGGTTCTTTGCTTATGCTAAAACTCAATTCAATAAAATTATTAAAATTCTTAGGAGTGACAATGCTCCTGAACTTTATCTTAATGACTTTTTTCAAGAAAATGGTGTTATTCATTAAAAGTCTTGTGTTGAAAGGCCTCAACAGAACACCATTGTTGAAAGAAAACACCTACATCTCTTGAATGTTGCTAGAGCTCTGTTCTTTGCGTCTCATATTCCTCTTGAATTCTGGTGTGATTGTGTTCTCACAACCGTTTTCATTATCAATAGCACTCTCTCGCCTTTATTGAATGAAATGTCTCCTTATGAGCTAATGTTTGGTGTGTTACCAGATTATCATCGCTTTAAAGTTTTTGGATGTGAAGCCTATGTTGCTACACTTATCTCACATAGAAAAAAAAATTGATCCTCGAGCACGGCCTTGTGTGTTCCTTGGGTACTCGCCTGGAATAAAAAGATACAAGCTCTATGATCTTGAGACTCATCAAATCTTCATTTCTCGCGATGTCGTCTTTCATGAGGATTTTTTCTTCGTTTGCTACTCAAAACAAGAACAACTCTAATGTTGATGTCTTTGATAGGTTCATTGTTCCTCAAGCTGTTGATCATGTTGATTTTCCAGCTTCACAACCACTTGAACCCACTCCCTTCGTTGCTGAACGTATGTCTAATGAGGCACCTGTGTTTGCGTCTCCTCCTGCCGTGCGACGTTCTTCCAGAATCTCTAAGTCGTCTAGTTATCTTCAGGACTACCATTGTAATATGCTTACTGGAAGTCAACCTCGTAGCACCTCAACTCAATATCCTTTAGTGCATTTTTTGTCGTATAACAAACTTTCACCCTCCTATCGTCACTTTGTATTGTCTATTTCTTCTTCGCCTAACCCTTTATTTTATCATGTGGCCATTCGCCATGCTCATTAGCATGCTGCCATGCAAGAAGAAATAAAAGCTTTGGAGGATAATAATACCTGGACCATCGCTCTTTCCCCAAATAAAACTCCTATTGGTTGCCGTTGGTTGTATCGTACCAAATTTAATTTTGATGGAACTGTTGCTTGCTATAAAGCGTACCTTGTTGCCAAGGGATATAGTCAATAAGAAGGTGTGGATTACCTTGAGACTTTTGCTCCTGTCAAAAAGCTAACTACTGGTAAACTCATACTTTCTCTTGTAGCTATCAATAATTGGCACCTTTGGCAACTTGACATCAACAATCCATTTTTGTATGGTGACTCACATGAAGACATATACATGGATCTACCTTTGGGCCATCTCAGGAAGGGGGAGCGGTCCTAGACCCCTAAGTTGGTTTGGAAACTACATAAATCTCTCTATAGCTTAAAACAGGCCCCACATCAGTGGTTCATTAAGTTTTCTGAAGCCCTTCATAATTTTGGATTTCAGCAATCCAAGACAGACTATTCCTTGTTCACAGGGGGTTCTGGTATTAACTTCATTGTTTTTTAAGTTTACGGAGATGATATTATCTTACCTAGTCTATCTATGAATGTGATCACTACTACTAAAACTCAACTTGCATCTTATTTTAAACGACAGGATCTTGCCATGTTGAAATATTTTCTAGGACTTGAAGTAGTAAGGTTTGCTAAACGCATTTTATTATCTCAAAGACACTATACATTGCAACTTCTTGAAAAGACTGGTCATCTAGCTAGTAAGCCATTAAATACCGCCATTGACCCTAAGCTGCGTCTGAGTACTAGTGATGGGACTCCTCTCAATGATCCTACATTCTATCGTCGTATCCTTGGCAGACTCATTTACCTTACTACTACATGTCCTGACATAGCCTTTATTGTCCATAAATTAAGTCAATTCTTGTCCAAACCAATTGATGGACACTTAAGTGTTGTTAATCGTTTGATGCGTTACTTGAAAAATAGTCACGGACAAGGTGTTTTCTTTCCCCCAGATTCGTCATTACAACTCAAAGCATTTTGTGATGCCAATTAGGGAACATGTTCGGATTCTTGTCGCTCCACAACTGGACTTTGTGTCTTCCTTGGAACTTCTCTCGTTTCTTGGAAATCAAAGAATCAAACTACCGTGGCTCGTTCTTCAGCAGAGGCTGAATATAAAGCAATTGCTTCGGTTACTTGTGAACTAATTTGGCTTCAACATGTTTTGCAGGATCTGCAAGTTACTATTTTGTCCCCACCCATTATCTACTGTTATAATACAGCAGCTATTTACATTGCTACCAATCCCACATTTCATGAACGAACAAAACACATCGAACTTGATCTCTACTTCACTTGTGGCAAAGTTCTTGATGGAACGATCAAGCTTTTGCCTGTAAGAATCCATGATCAACTTGCTGATATCTTTACAAAAGGGCTTTATCCTACTCGTCTACAGATGTTGTTAAGCAAGTTGGGCGTTCACAGTATTTTACGTCCACCTTCAGGGGGATTATCACAGCAAACAAGTCTCATAGAGACATTTCATCAAACATATTACATACACTCTCACTCTCTTGTCCTCTTCTAAGTTAAATGTCATTATTTAACGCCGTCAAGATGTGTCAGTTTCTGGAACGGTTCTTTAACTTTCTTTAACTTCTGTTTCTATCTTTATTAAGTTAACTGCCCTCTTGTTGTATCCATTGTCTATAAAAGGGTGCTTGACCCCTCTTGTACACTAATCTGGAAAATACACAAATCTGAAGTATATTTTCAAGTTCTACTCCATTCTTCTTCTTCTTCACTTTATTGTTCTAGAAGTTACATTGTCAAGAATAGGAGAACTTAAGTATACTACAAAAAAATACAGTATGGCCGACAAAAACTTGAGTAATAGTATAAAAATTGTTACTAATTCTATATAAAAAGTAACAAAAATTATATTTTGTCAAAAAAAATGATTTTAACAAAGTTAATAGTGACAGAAGTATGTCCATGTTGTCACCATTTACAAAATTATTTTAAATTAGGTGACACTCTTACTTCTAGTTAAGCCTCCAATTTCTTCCACAAACACATAGTCTCCCAAATGTGTTCCGATTCGACCTAAGATTATTCTGACAATCTTCATTCATAGCATTACTTATCTCGTGTAAATATTCAATTTGAGCCAAAATCTTACTAATCAACTCATACTCCCCAATGCTATCATATCGATTTCTGTTGGACTAAGCATACACAGTGTTTGATAAGTTGAAAAAAAAAAACCACGAACACTATTACAATTTTCACACACATCGATCGATTCTAGAACCACAACAAGGTTTCTATCATTCGCACCTATGGCCATCCAAGAAGAAGGAAAGGGTAAGCTCACATCTTCAGGAAATACCATGAGACATAATGCTAACAGTGTAACATATATGCATCTTCTGTTGGGAAAATTGCCACTTTCGTCTTTAAACTTTACTATATTCCACTTATAATCCTGTTTCTTTTGAACTAACAAATTAAATCCTGTATCTTTTTAAGTTTTTTTTTTTTCCAATTTTCGTCATTTTTGCCGGAGTGCCCAGAAGTTGCCAGAAAAGCTGACGTGTCAACCAGAGGACCATAAGAAACAGGACCATAAGTGGAATTTGGCAAAGTTAAAAGATAAAAATGGCATGCACTCCTATTGACATGTCAGCTTTTCCAGCAACTTTTGAGTGCTCCGACGAAAAAAGGACAAAAATTGGAAAAACTTACAAAGTTATAGGATTTCGTTTGCTAATTCAAAAGAATCAGGACCACAAGTGAAATTTACTAAAGCTAATGGACGAAAGTGGCTATTTTCCCATCTTCTGTTTGTACTAAATCCCAGTAATAAACACTAATCGTTCTGTAATAATGTCATAACATAGAAATGATCAAACTCCCAAACAAAAAATGTCATGAAAAATATATATGAAGGACACAGTTCATAAAAACAAAAATTACAAAGAACATGTTCTGCTCAACCCACCAAAACACAACATAAAGATATGAAAATTATTCGAAGTTAGAGGAACAAATTAGAGGGAAAAAGCATCGGCCCCTCAAAATTATAGCTGTGATATGCTGTTCCCGGAATTGAGATCCATTACAAAAATAAAATGCCCATTAGGTTTGGATGGAGAATATGTTTGGGAGGATAAAATAAGGCCAAAATTGTGCAAACCCACTTTGATATTCATTTTTTGTCCATCTAAGATCCCATTTTCCATATAAAGCTCTTGGTCTAAATCAAGGCATATTTATGTAATCTTCACTACTTATTTCAAGAAAAGAAGTGGAATTTGCACTTCCAACATGAAAAAATTCAAATAGCTAGACACCATAAATCCCAAGATAAAAAAGATGTATAAAGACATAGTTCGAGAAATTCACATCGGTCCTTAGGCTTCTTAGCACGGGAAATCGGAGAGGAAACTCATTTGATCTGTAAGCTTCATTGCTTCGGAAAATTGCCTCCTTTGGTAACTAGTGAAAATGGTTGAGAAGAATGGGAGAATAGATTAAGGTAGAGGTGGCAATTTCTGACACGACTTGATAACCCGACACGAATTCAGTACGAAAAAAATGGGTTGGGTTGACCCATTTTTGGGTTTGGGTCCGACAAAGTCGACACGAATAGTAACCCGAAAAAAATGGGTTGGGTTGGGTTGAGTTTCAGGTTACACGAATGTGACACCCGAGGATTTCCTTAACGTAGAATTTTCAAAAATTCGTCAATTTTGGGAATTCAAAACGAATTCGAAAAATCAAGCAACGTTTTAATTTAAATTCACGTATCACGTGTTCAAACACATTTT
>JACFYI010003829.1:357341-371949 GCA_014898755.1 Handroanthus guayacan
CTGGCGACCTTCTCCCGTGGTCCCCCTCTTCTCCTTCTTACAAAATATCTGATGATCTTACCAAGTTCCTTAAGAAAAAAGATGTCACGGCTCAAAGGATTATACATGCGATAATGGAGGTGTATAGAGAGGATCATGAAAACCTTAGATGGCTTGTAATGGGGGATGACGATTCGATATTTTTGGTGGATAATATGGTTGATGTTCTTGCACAATATGATCATACTAAGTACTATTATTTTGGGGGGCATTCGGAGTTTATTTTGTCGAATTATTGGTATTCTTTTAGCCAGGGATTTGGTGGGGCTGGATTTATTTTGAGCTACCCTTTGGCGAAAGTTCTTGCAGGAGACATGGAAAATTGTCTGAACAGATATAGGCATCTGAATGCTGCTGATCTTACTACCATGGCTTGCATTGCTGACCTTGGAGTTAGCTTGACTGCCCTTAAAGGAATTCATCAGGTACTTAGCTTAATTTAATTATTACCTCATTTGCATGGATTTACTGTTAGAATATATTACATTCACTTGACTAATAAAAAGATTTTTAAACATGTTGTAACACGTGAGTAACGTCTTATGTTATATTGGCCTAATTACATAAAATTAAATTAATACTCATTGTACATTTTACAACCAAATCAATGAAAGTGTTAATTAAATAAATTGACTGAAACATTATAAGTAGCTATCCCTGTTATCTAACGACAAGAGGTGTTATTATAATTTCTCAAACAATAGGGTATTTTGATAATTAGATTAAATTTCAGGGGGTGTCGGGGTAATTCTCCATTATTATATATATACGTATGTATATTGTATTTATAAGTTTTGATATTTCAAAATGATATGATATACAAAGTCTTTTTCTTATATCAAAATGATTTATTTTGCGTACATATATATAGTATTTATTGTGACGAATATAGTAGAGAATGGTGCGCCATATATTATAAATTATTTTAATTGAATTTCTCCTACCCAATGAAGGGATATTGATGAGTAATTGGATCACTTGGAGAGCATTTAGTGTCATGCTCAAGGTGTCAACTTGCAGAGTTCCTTAATAATTAGGGCATTTACCAATTTGGACCTTTATTTTATTTTTGGACCACCTTCCTCTAGATCTCTATCCTATTTTTGTATTTTATTTTTCATTTCATTTTTCAACTCTTCTATTCTTTTTTTCTTTCGTTTTTTATCCCCCTGTTCTTCATGATTTATATGTGTGTTGAAGTATAAAATCCAATCTTAAATCAAGGGGGGACACTTAAGACACTTCATTAATTCAAGGTGGGCTAGTTATATGTACGAACTATTGTCTTACTAATTTTCTCAGAAAAAAAAAAAGAAAGAAAAGGAAAAATTCTCCACCTCATATCTAATTTGGGCTTTTTATTTATCACTTGATTCGATATTTACATGTCAACAGATGTATTTCACGAATTTAAAATATTGCAGCTCCACTACTATAGAAATTACAAACCATATTTTCCGATGCCTACAAAATGAGGACACGACAAAACTGTATTTGAAATAGAGACATATTTTGTTCGAATTTTATATATCTTTGATGTTGATTATGAATATTTATCCCTGCATATATTAATTTTGAACCACCGGAACAATTCGCGTTAATTCATATGATGTTGGGGGTTTGTTAATCGATAAAATATAATTTACATCATATTAAAAAATTTTAATGTTAATTCGTACTACTAATTAGGAATAACTAACTGGACAAATATTAACGATGGTTTAGTTAAATTAAAGGGATAATTTTCTCAGGCACTGAAGTTTGGCATAATTATGAAAACAACTCCTACTAATAGTTGACAAACTAATTACAATTACACTCTATAACTATGCATAAGCTCAGGAGGTGAAATCGTAATTATGTACCATTTTGAGCTAGCTGTAGGAGTGTAATGATCGATAACTATCCAAACCTTAGGAGTGTTTTTAATAATTATGTCAAGTCAGTGTGTCAAGAGAATTATCCCTAAATTAAATTTAATGCTGCCTTTTGATTAAGAATATTATCTCAGATTGATCTGCGCGGCGATATATCCGGCTTCTTATCATCTCACCCCAAATTCCCACTAATGTCCCTTCACCATTTCGACGTGGTGGAGCCAATATTTCCCAGCATGAACCGTTCTGACTCCACGCGCCACCTCATGAAGGCGGCGGCCGTCGACCAGTCTCGCATGTTGCAGCAAACCATCTGCTATCACAGGCAAAGCAATTGGTCATTTTCCATTTCTTGGGGCTATTCTGTATACGTATACGAGAAAATTATGCCTCGGAGTTATTTACAGTACCCCATTGAAACATTTAGAACTTGGCAAAGGAGTCCCCGGCCGCCGCATTACATGTTCAACACGCGCCTCCCCTCCAGCGATCCTTGTGAAGCCCCTCATGTTTTCTTTTATGAAAAAATAGAAAAGACGCCGGAGAATGAGATTTTGACGAGTTTTTCACGGGCTTGGCCACGGGGTTTGCCTGCTTGTTCGTCTAGTGGGAATCAGTCTGCTGATTCTATCTCCAGAATTCTTGTTCATTCACCTGCTCGAAAGCGTTTTCAGGTAAGCATACATGAATTCCATTCATCTAACTTTTATGGGCTAATAGTTACTTTGCCAGCTAAATTGCATTTTTCGTCCCACAATTTAGGCCTCGTGCATTTTTTATCCCAATTGTCAGTGATATCTAACATTGAGAACTTTAAACTTTATTATTATTTTTTTTTTCTTTTTCACACATTGCATCCTTTCATCCCCTCTCATGTCAAATACTTAACTGTGAAGGTCATATGATGCCCGCATAGCCATCAGTATGTTGATTTTGGAGGAAAAGCATTTAACATTTTTTATCTCCATAACTTTCTGTTTGTCACATTTTTTGTCCCATAACTTGTATTTGCCGTATTTTTGTCTCATAACTTTCTGTTTGTCACTATGCCGATGGCCACTTAAGCGGCACGCGACGTTTTACTTTTTCGTCTTGTGAGTATACTATTTTTCACTTTTGGTCACGTAATTTAATTAACAATTTTATAAATTCTGTAAGTAATAATAATTCTGCAATTTATGCCTGTTTTTGCTGTTTTAGTTCTACTCACAGAACTAAAATTACAAAATTATTATAACTTGCAAGACTAAAATTATTAAATTATTACAACTTACAAGACTGAAATTGCTAAAAGTGGGCAGAAGTTGCTAAAAGTGGGCATAAATTGCAAATAATTACTACTTATAAGACCAAAATTGTTAATTCAATACAATATAATTACCAAAAAGTGAAAGTTCATATATATTTATAAGATGGAAAATCTGGTTTCTCCGTTAAGTATTTGATCGGGAGGTGGTATTGAAAGGATGTAATATATATGGGAGAAAAGTTAAATTAAAGTCTTACATGTGATAGATCACTAATGATTGAAACTAAAAGTGTACAAAGTTATGAGACTACCAAAAGTAAAAAGTGGTATATACTTATAAGATGAAAAAGTAATTTCTTAGTTAAGTATTTGATCAGGGGTGGTATTGAAAGGATGTAATGTGAGAGAAAAATTAAATTAAGGTCTTACATGTAAAGTATCACTAATGATTGGAATCAAAAGTGTACAAGCCTAAATTATGGGACTAAAAGTGCTATTTTTTCAAACTTCACCCCTCAAATTTATTAGTTTTTTACATATTATTCTCAAAAATAATTAAAAGCACTTAGTCAGTCAATCTTAAAGTTGTTGGAGCATTTTACCTCCCTAGTAGATATTCAAACCAAAAATATAAACAAGGAACACTACAAGTTGACTTTCTGGAGAAATATATATACAATAAGAGATCTAGCATTCATCTAACTCTCAACTAGACTCTCAAGTTATTATATTTACATTTATATATAAATAAGAGGTAATGTGCGATCCCATCGAAATATATATTTTAAGATACTCATCTATATATAATATGTGTTTTTACGTACTTCTTATAACTAATACAAATATATACATATGTTTATATTGATTTATATATACACACACTGTTTTCTTAAAGAATAATTTTTATTCGTTACCAGTTTTAAGCTGATTCAAATTATTTATTTATTTATTTTTGTTTCATTTATTATTATTATTTTTTTATTTTTTTATTTTTATTTTTTTTTGGGTATCAGATGGATAAAAGTGAATGTTGTGACATTGTTGGGGTACATGGAAGCAAAGTAGATGTTAAATTTAGAGAATGTGCCACTGATGAGATCATTGCTTAGGAAAATTTTCATGCAGCAGCATCAATAACAGCACAGAGAGAGAGAGAGAGAGAGATTCTTAAATGCACTAAAAATGTGGCTTTGTAAAATTAGAGCAATTTAGCTCCTCTTACTTGGATGTTTTTCTCTTAATTCATTGTTGATATCATGTGACTATTTTCACTTGAATTGCCATCACCCTTTGAATGAATCTCATTGCTTATCCGTACTATTCTATTAAAAAAATAAATTAAAAAAAAAAAAAACACTACGAACTTGAACTGAGAAATCTCATAAAAAACACGTTCACCTGCTAATTGCAGTTCATTTTTAGGGTTTCAAAATGCATCACCAACTTTGACTCTAATGAACAGAAAATCCAAGAGACAATTGAATATCACATGAGTAACTAACTATAGGTCTCACTCGTGTCCGAAAGTTGTCATTGTATATATACTCCTGCACTCCTCAAGTTATGAAGTTAATTTAATAAAGTTTTCATGACCTTTTTTTTTTTTCCCGACACACAGTAGTTGACACTTCATTTTGGCATTTTTTCCTTCTTCTTCTTTCTTTTTTCTTTAGCGTGTACCCTTTAATTAATCAATTAAGGTTAATATCATTGCGATCTATTCATTTGGAACAATGAAAGAAATGAACATTAATAAAAAAAATCAAATAAAACAAATTAAGTAATTGAGTAGTTTTTGTTTTCTAAAGAATGAAAATTAAGAATTCTTGGCAAGTTGGACAAGCTGAGTAGGACGTCGTGACTGGAACAAGTACGTTTCTGTGTATTTTCTTAATTAATTAATACCAAGTCAACTTTTGACATATTATTTATTGTTATTTTAATTAGTTTGCTTTTCCTTAAGAGCAAATTAAAGGAATACTAATTGAATAATTAATGTTAATACATAAGATCCACGTATTGCGCCATATTGTCAACAAGACAACAAAGGCTGTAAAATTCTATTTATAATTATCGATTTATAATGGCTTAAGCAGGCTTATTGTCGGACATAAATGGTCGTGCGAGCATGTAAGTGTTGTTTAATTCTATTTAACTGAGTAAATTAATATAAGTGCCTTGAGATTTGTAATTTTCGAGACCTAATTAAGTATCATGAATAATTAATTGTAACATGGCAACGATCAAGAAATATGTTTTGGGGATATACGGTTGCTTCTTTCTTTCTTTATTGCTTTTCTTTTGGCGGGTATAGAACGTCAGGAAATACGAATTATTTACACACACATATATATATATATATATATATGTTTATCATTAAAATAAATTAGATATGATTCATTTTAGAGAAAATTGCAATTTTAGTCCTATAAATTAGGCCAATTTCGGTTTTCAATCTCATTCTTTTAAAAATTAACAATTTAGTGTCACAATCTTTTAACACGTTAAAAACAAAGTTAGTCCCGTTGTTAGTTTTTGGACCAAAAAAGCATAAAGTATGTGTTGGATCCGTTAAGTCTTGAAAAAATTACAATTTTAATCTCATAAGTTAGGCCAATTTTGATTTTTGGTCCCAACTTATGGGATCGAAAATCAAAATTGGCTTAACTTATGAGATTTAAAATCAAAATTGGCATAACTTATGGGACTAAAAATCAAAATTGACCTAACTTATGGGACTAAAATTGCAATTTTCTCAAGATTTAATAGATCCAGCACATGCCTTTTGCTTTTTCTGTCCAAAAACTAACAACGAAACGAATTTTGCAATTCCAAGTTGGCCAAAATCAGTGCCAACAAATTTGCACATATTGTGATAGTCAATCTGCAATTGGAAAGGCACAAAATAACATGTTTAATGGTAAATCTCAACACATACGTCGCAAACATAATGCCATCAGACAGCTGCTTTCTAGTAGAGTTATCTCTACAAATTATGTGAAGTCTAAAGATAATATTACAATCCACCAACGAAAGGCCTAAATAGAGAACAAATTTATAAATCATCAAGGGAAATAGGGCTAAAGCCTATATTTAACTGAGTTGCTATAACAGGAAATCTAGCTATGTGACTGGAGATCCCAAGAAATAGATTTAAAGGGAAAAACAAGTTATCCATTAATATCAGCTAATTTTAGCTCAATAGATATAAAGTACGATAAAAGAACATTTAATTACCAATATTCATCACAAGGTGAATGTGAAAATTGAAGCTAAAGTGAATGAGTTGATAAAGATATCAATGCATATTTTGTTTTATTAAACGTAACTCTTTTGCTCAAGGAGTTGTGTGCTTTTTTAAAGTGTGGCTTTCAACTATGTCGAATCGAGTGGTATCTTATGAAGTAAATATTATAGCTCGTCGTCATTTTGCACTTTTGCATATAGTCACATTACAATCTATATATAGGGAGAGCCTAGAATCAAGTCCATGTTGAAAAGCATACCATAGCATTTTATTTGACACTACACTAAGCACACAATTTCACAATTCATCAAAAGAGTTCCAAGTCAATTTAAGTTCACCGGTCCGGTCAATTGGAATACTGCCTTTGGTCGAAGAGAGTTGTTGAATCTTGGGAGGCCTTTTGTCGTTAACATTCAAGCACCTTAGAGGAGCAAATAAAGCCTTAAAGAGACTTGTGGAATAAGAGCCGTCTACTCACTTTAATTTAATATTTGGTTTTATCAATGGCAAGTAATCTTTCTTTCCTTATAACTTTTCTCTTGTGTGTTTGTTTAACTGAATTATTTTGTAATTGTGTGATTTATTTGAAAAAAACACAAGTATTACTACAGTCCATACTTATTTTTCATGGCAATTTAAGGCTTTAATTTGCAATCTGTAATACATGTGTTGAATATGAACTGATCCGTTAACGTTCTGTCCATATCTGTTTTTCTTTAACCTGTGCATGAAATAATTTTGCTTTTAATTCTGACTCAGACCAGGATAGAATTACTTCCCTATTCTGATTAATCTGATTTCAAATAAATTTAGGACAGAAATTAATAAGCTATTAATTCAATACTTAGACACTGTTTACAACAATTTGGTAACAATATACTGTACTAAATTTGTTTTGTACTTTTCCAGTAAATGCTCTTGTTCAGTTGGTTGTTTGCCTTCAAATTAATTTAATTGATAGTCTTGCGTGTGTGAATTTGGAGTACATTTTGGTGTGCCAAGTCTCAAAAGGACAAACACTTCATCTTTCATTTTACACACATATTGTACTAAAAAAAACTTGGTCTTGATATATATAGATATATATAGGGAAAACTATATTTTTAGTCCTGTAACTTTGCCATATTTTACTTAAGGTCCTATATATTTTGACCCAACAAAAATAGTTTTGCATCTTTTGTTTTTTTGCACTTTTAATCCTATCATTCTCCGGAAACCTACTTTTCACGGTGGACACGTAAGCAATTCCGGTAGGAAAAAGTAGATTTCTAGTAAGTAACAGAACTAAAAGTGTAAAAAAATAAAAGATACAAGATTATTTTTTTTTTAGCCAAAACATACAGGACCTTAAGTAAAATAGGGCAAAAGTTATAGAGATAAAAATGTAATTTTTCCGATGTGTGTGTATTTAATTCTTCAATATGGAACTAATAGTTTGGTTATATTGAAAAGATGAAGTTAAGTAACATTGAAGTTTTTTTTTTTTTTTTGTTGGAAAATATATAAAACACCACACAAACAAAAAACAATAAATAATATCGAATGAAATAATTTTAAGAACAGAGAGGGAAATGGAAAAACCTGGTTCAAGACACGCGAAATTGTGCTTTCTTTAGAGTAGAATTTCGCCGTTGCCTAGGTGCAAACATATTTGATGTCTACTCCCAAGATACAATGAACCTTCAGATATTCTTTACATGCACTCAAACAAGAATTTTCACGAACGTAATAGTCCCACAATCACCTTATTTGAGAGGAAAATATGCTCAAATAATTTGAAGAATATTAAAGGAGTAATAAAGAGTGTAGAGAAAAAATTTAGAGAGAAAAGGGATGTAGAAAGCTTTTGTATAGATGTCTCAAAATAAGAGAAGGCATATTTATAGATATGTAAACACATTTTAGAAAAGACATAAATTTAAATTAAGAATTGTCACAAATTTAAAATAAGGGTGTGACTTATTTAAATTTAAATTGTAATTATATGAAGGCACCCTTTTGTATTTTTTTCTTTTATTTTATGAAGACACCATTTCTGTAACACCTCAAAATTTTCCCTGATTTAAAAACTTTACCCTTCGTTTTATAAACGATAAATATGTTTTGAAATCGCGAAAATTATTTTAACTTCGAAATAAATTCCTTGCATCCTAAAAATTTTCTTAACATTCGAAACTCCATTTCTGTACCATTTGGGCCCAAAACGAGCCCAAATCTTGGCTCAATCATATCCAATTTTTCATCCAACAATTAAGGCCCAAAATTGATAATAATTTTTTTTAAAAAAAAGGGGCAAAAGCATGGCTGATCGGCAACCATGCTTAGGAGTGGTTTTCACCACCAAATTCCAACCAACTCCATCGCCTCATGACATGGCTCCAAGTATGGCCACCCAGCAACCTTGGCCAATTTTATAAAGTAGTCCCTCCAACCCCTAATTTTGCTAGTAAGTCATTGTTGAACTCTATAAACAGCAGAACAATTGGAGTTGGATTTTTCTTCTACCTCATCCATAATCTCTCCTAAATATATAAGCCTACACACACATATCTACATTCATCTTTCAAAGAAATATCCTCTACAACTTATATATATATATATATTATCATCAAGTATTTTCAAAGGGAAAAGAGTTACACTCTCAAGGGTATTGGTAAGAGGCAAGTATGAAATTTTAACCTGTAGTCCATTTTGTAATTTAAGAGCTAATGGAGCATTAGTCTTATTTATGTTGTGTTTGATCGTTGTTTAAGCGATTTATCTTTAGGCTTGGGATCACCCGAACCCCTAACCAAAAAGAAAACTTAGGACTAAGGTAAGTTTCATGGTTTCCTCACTTCTTGGCTGTTTTATGCTTCAATATCCGAAAAATCCATGTTGGCATGCTTTAATTGCAAGTTTGAGCTTATCTATGTTGAATTTGATGATTCTTTATACTCGTAAGCTCAATATTCTTGAAATGGTATTCCTTGAATCTTTAAGCATGCTTGTTATCATCATTGTAACCTTGGAATGGATTTGGATCGTGGACGATGGAAAACTCAAATGAAACCTAAAGAAAATCGGTTATTTGACCCGTGACTATATTTCCCTAAAACTTATAAATATTAGAATATTTCCTTGACACTTAGATTCTAAGAGATAATATTTCTATGAAAATTTCTGAAAATTTTGATTTTTATGAAAATTACAGATTTATAACATATTTTCTCCAAAATGTGTGAACCTAAATTTTAAACTTAAAAATTAAAAAAATTAATGATGAATAGAACAAACTAAGTCTAGTATTCTCACATTTCGCCCCTTACTACCATAAGGATTCCAAAAAAAAAAAAAAGTTCTCGAGCGCTTAAGTGCCCATTTTAGGCGTGCGAGCGCCCAAGTCAGTGGCTTCGGTCACTGTTTGGGCGCTCGAGCGCTCAAATGCTCGCCCCAACGTTCAAGTCCAGAAAGTTTGGTACTATTTGAGCGCCCGTTTGAGTGCTCAAGCATCCAAACCCATAACGAAAAACTCTATTTTGGCGCTCGAGCGCCCATACAAGTGCTCAAGCGCCCATGCCAGTTTCAAAACACTTATGCTTTGGCTTCGTTTGTCGAATATAAGTCTTTGTAACATCTTTTTAAGATGTTTTATGACATTAAAAACAAGTTTCCCTAAGTCCGAAGTCCAAATCCAAACCGTTCTTGAATTTGTTCGATATGTGAATATGAAATTCATTTCGGACGTATATGATTGACTGTGCTTATTCGTTTCAAACTTATATGCATGATAAGTTGGGCACTAGGTAATTCTTAGGTGATTTGAATTGGGCAATGTTGGATTATTGATTCGAACTCCTGAGAATTCCTGTCTGTTGGGCAGCCCGGAGGAGTCCTAGAATTAAGATTTTCTAACGGCTATTCCGAGTCACACGGTCGACCGTGCCTCAAAGTTTGTTTGTGCTACTCGAGCGGCCACTCGAGTTAGCAATTTGGAGGAATAAGGTATATATGTATTTTGTTGACGTTATAAAGGTAACAGACCTACCGAATATTAGTCTCAGCCTTATATGAATTATTGATATGAATGTGAAAATGTTATGAGCCTCTTGTTTCGTATATCCACCTTTGTTGCTTTAATTCATTGTGATTTACATTCATGATTCGGTTTTGATATGATCCCTTATTATAATCATGCTCCCTTTCTTGTATTATTCGTTTTACTCATGCCATGAAATTTATTGGGTCAGTGGATTCATGATTTCACATTAGTATGTAGGAATTTAACTTGAAGATTGGGATTGAGAGGTGCTCAAGGTAGTATTTTGAACTTAGGATTATGTAATTCATCAGCTTAGATGAACTTGTACGAACTTAAGTATGGTTGGTTTGTGTTTTGAGGAAACTATGATGTATATTTTGGAAAAATTTAGTTATGAATTATGGATGTTTTGAGTTGATAAGTTTGAATGTCTTGCGGATTTTTTGTTTTATGATTTTAATTAGTTATCCGTTAGCGAGTAGCGTCTTGGACCTAGGGGAGGTCCCTCTAGAAATCCAGGGCGTTACATTTTCATATATTTTATATTTTATTTTTTTTTAGAAACACAAAATATCTAACATTGTTTGCATGTATCCCCACTTAATTTGCCCAAAGATTGTATTTTGTTGTTGCATTTTTTATTATTGATAATAAAATTGTTGCATTAATCTATTAAGCATAAGGGTCTGTGAGTGAGCAAATCTTTACTAAAATTGTTGTATTTATACTTCAATTAAAAAATCCAATTAAACTGGTGGGTTGGTAATTGGTCCACAAGATCTTTTATGATTTTTCTATTACATTTTATACTTTTTTTCGTTTTCCAGTTTCACTTACAAAACCTAATTTCCATATATATTGCATTTCTTTTCATCCCATTGTACGTGTGCGGTAATATATTTTTGTCGTCTACTTTTTAAAAACTATTAATTAAGAGTAATTGAAGAGAGCATGTACCAAAAAGGACTTTGAGACCTCTTTTATTTACCTTTGGGTGCTATGCAAATATATGTTGTGTTGGATTACACTTTATTGTGTAACTATTTTTATTTTATAAGATTATAATGCTTACATCCAAGGAAAAAAAAAAACAAAAAAGAATGTTATTCCACTATTAAGGTTGCAATTTTAATTTTCAGTTCTTTAAGTTGATTCCAAAATAACTAAGAAAAGATATGTTTCGCCAAAACATTTTGGCCTTCCCAAAACACAAACAAACATATATGTCAAATTTTGAGGGAAAATGAAAAATTCACTTCTCCAAAATGCCTTAATAAGTCATGAAAATTACACAAAAGCATTAATTTTACATACATATATACATATATATATATATCATATAATTTTTTATAATTATAATTATATACAAAATATTTTAATTAAATCAAATTTCTCCGTACTAACTTAGTCAGAAAAAAATGTAATTGATTTAACATTTACAGTAGAAGTTCTCTTCCCAAAAGACAACTAAACATTACTTCTTCCCTCAAAGCAATTTCTACTAATCTCCAAAAACATAAAACAAACATTCATTATATTCCACGAATCCACTTTTAAAACATTGATTTCCAAATATTATTTCTCAAGACATTGCAAAATACAAACAATATCAAGATTGAAGTAAAATGAAGGAAAATTTGCAATCTTAGTCCCGTTAATTATATCAATTCTAGTTTTCAGTTACATTCCTTTGAAATTAGAATTTTAGTCCCACAATTTTTCACATTCGTTCCCTCGATGTTTGTAGCTATTATTAAATTTTCTGAAACAATAATTCACAAATAGTCACAATCAACCTAGAACCTTTCGTAATTAAAATCAAATAATTTAAAAACAATTTATATTCCATAACAAATCGATTTCAAAATGATTTTTACAATTGAAAACCAACGCAATACCACTTACAAAGGAATTTTTGTATACAAATATAAAATTGAGTTAAGGAGAAATTGATTTAAAATAAAGTACAGTCCACGAGCATTTAAATCAAAGTAAACGCCCGTGCTTCAATTAATTTGTGGACCAATTGCCAACCCACCAGTTTAATTGGACTTTTTAATTGAACTATAAACACGAAAATTTTAGTAAAGATTTGCTCACTCACAGACCCTTATGCTTAATAGATAAATGTAAAAATTTTATGTTTAATAATTAAAAATGCAATAAAAGAATACAATCTCGGGACAAGTAGGAACACACGCAAATAAAAGACTTCAATATTACTTAATTTATTTCAATTTAACCAAGCTATTAGTTCCTGAATTGACGAATTAAATATATGTATGTATGTGTGTATATATATATTTCAAGACCAAGTTTTTATTAGTACAGCATATGGGTAAAATAAAAAAATGAAGTGTTTTGTCCTTTTGAGACGTGGCGCAGCAACATGTATTCCAAGTTCACGCACCAAGACTATCTATTAAATTAAGGGTAAATTACAACCACACTCTTTGAGTTTAGGTGAAATTATAACAATCACTCATAAAATTTTTCAAATTATAAAAACTATCCCTGAAACCCTATTCTATTAGTGGAACGTGAAGATCATGTTTGAAATGTTTAAATTACCCTTATTAGTGGGAATTAAGAAAAAATTATTCAAATTACAATCACATCCCCCAATTTTATGTGAAATTGCAACAACTACCCCTAAAATTTCAAAATTGTGTATATTACAAAAACAACCCCTAAGGGTAGTTTGGGAATTAAATTAGAATGTTAAGGTGACGTTGGCAACTTCTGTTCATCATATGACGTTGTTAGGGTTCTAAGGGTAGTTTTGTGATTTGAGAATTTTTAATGATAGTTATTGTAATTTCACCTAAACTCAAGAGATGTAATTGTTATTTAAATCCTTAAATTAATTTAAAGTCAAACAACCAACTGAACAAGAAGACATTTTTGGAAAGTACAAAACGAATTTAGTGCGGTACATTGTTGCCAAATTGATGTAACTAGTGTCTTAAGTAGTGAGTGAAGAACTTATTAATTTCTGTCCTAAATTTATTTGAACAAGTTCAAGAAAAACAAATATGGAGTCAGAATGTTAATGGATCAGTTCATATTCAACACAAATATTACGGATTGCAAATTAAAGCCGTACATTGTTTGGAAAATAAAGTATGGACCCTAGCAATACTTGTATGTTTTCAAATAAATCACACAATCACAAAATAATTCAATTAAATAAACATACAACAGAAAATTAGTAAGGAAAGAAATATTACTTGAAATCAATAACCCCAAATATTAAATTAAAGCGAGTCGAGCCTATTGTTCCACCAATCTCTTTAAGGCTTTATTTACCTCTTTACGGTACTCGAAAGTTAACAGCAAAAAACCTATCAAGATACAACAACTCTCTCCAACCAAAAGCATCACTCTAATTCACCGAGCCAACAAACTTAAATTGACTTAGAACTCTTTTGATAAATTGTGAAATTGTGTGCTTAGTGCAGTTCTCAAATAAAATGCTATGATATGCTTTTCGATATGGACTCAGTTCTAGGCTCTCTCCATGTATAGGTTGTGATGTGACTATATACAAATATGCAACATTGATGACAAGCTATAACATTTACTCCAAAAGACAGCACTTGATGTGACATAGTTGAAAACCACATTTTAAGAAAATACACAACTCTTTGAACAAAAAAGTTATGTTTAACAAAACAAAATACGCATTGATGTTTTTATCAACTTATTCACTTTAGCTTCAATTTTTGCATTCACCTTGCGTTGAATTTTGATAATTAAATATCCTTTTATCGCACTTTATATTTATTGAACTAAAGTTAGCTGATATAAATGGGCTTTACAACCCAAAATTCTCACAATTCTCACCACATAATCTCTGTTTCTCCTTTCTCAACACCCTGTTTCGTTTAAAAAAAAAAACCCCGAAAATGGTTTCTCCATATTCATCCGACAAATTTTCTTTTAATAAGCTACCCAAATTCCTGCTCATTTTAGGACTGATTATATCACTAATCTACGTTTTCCTTTCCAATCAGCGGCGCCTGGACGACGGCTTAGCCTCTGCTTTCTGTTCTCCAGTCAAGCAAAACCCACCTTCTGCAACCAATCTGAGCCACCTTGTTTTTGGGATTCTAGGCTCAGAAAAAGCGTGGCATCACAGAAAAGCATACATAGAATCGTGGTGGAGACCAAAT
>JACFYI010003829.1:405669-416326 GCA_014898755.1 Handroanthus guayacan
AAAGTTGTTCTGCAACATATAAGCCTACAGTTCCTTGATCTATGTTTGTAATTGACCCATCGATTATTTGGGAAACTCAACTTCTCTGTTTAGTCGACAGCAACCAAATCCATGCATTTACATGCTATTTCTTGATTCAGCCCATTAGAGTACTCACACGGGACGTTGTTGCATATGACTTGAATATTTTTGTAGACTTTATTATATATGATTTGTATGGTTTTCTTTATTCACAGGAGGAGTATAGAGCCAAAAAGAATTGTTTTGATTACTCGACACAACCTTCTTTCGATTTTTTTGATTATTTTGAAGTAATTGGTAGCTCATCTAAAGGGCAGTTATATGGAATTGCAAGCGATCAACGCATTGAGGGATCAAGAAATGGAGACACCCCACAATCATCCATTGTTGGTGACAATAATGATAGGATCACTGAGCTATCGAAAGCAGTGGATGACATGCGTGCTATCACTATGAATATGATAGAAGAAGCAAAAAGAAAGGAGGAAGAAGAAAATAAAAGAAGGGAGGAAGATAGATTGTGGATAGAACAAGCTCTTGAGGAGGGTGAAAAAAGAGAAGAAATGATTTAAGAGATCCTACGTAAAATGTTTCCAAAGGGGGGTTACACAAACCATCGCTTTACCGGTGGATCTGGAGCAAGAGAGCAACGACAACTTGGTGGGAAATAGTACATGAATGTTTGTTATAGGTGATTACATTATGTTATAGTTCCTCATCTATCATACTTATTTCTTTGATTTAGTTCTCCCTTTTAAATGGTATATTTGATGTTGCTATAATTCTTTTTGAGTATGTTAGGTTGTTCATTTGCTGCTATACAATGACATGGCTTTCTTCAATAATATTACTTATTTTATTGCTTATCATTATATTATTGGTGTTACATATGAGAGATTTTGTATTAAATTTGTAGGAAAATCGACAATTGGATATGATAATGAGACACAGATCTAGAGATGGAATAGAAATAAATTAGAGACAAGTTTACATATATTACGAAGATGAATTTATAGATATAGATTATTACTTATAAAGACGTTTTTTTTAGATAGATTATACACAAAACAATAGACATATAAATAAAAATGTGACAAATTACAGATGAATTTAAGACAAACCAAAGATAAATTTATATTTAAAATATGTACATTTAAGACAGATTTAAGACACATTATTGACGAATTTAAAGAGACATTTCAATGGAATTGTGACAAAATTACTGACATTTTTAAGACGTTTTGACGACGGATTCGAATCTAAAAAATGTACGAGGAAAGACGAAATTTGAGACTTGTTAATAACGAGTTTTAAGACATATGTACCAACAATATTGTGACATAATTAAAGACGGTTTTGAGATTACTTAGAGACATTTTTTGTTCAAAAATTTTGCTTTCAGAGACGTATTTGAGACGGATTACCGATGCACCCAGAGACATATTTAACAACGAAACTAAGACAAAAGTTACCGATAAATTATAGACATATTATTGACAATACTAGTGACAAAATGAGTCTAAAATTAAATATCTAAAACACATATTAGTGTCAGATTCAGAGACAGAAATATTCCCGTCTCAAACGATTTAAGACGGATTTTTTTTGTCTTTAAATTTGTGACAAGGGTATCACCCACGGTTTTAGAGACAGAAATATCCGTCTCTAATATTATTTGGAGACGAAAAATGCTTCATTAGAGACGAATTCTTCTGTCTCTAATACCCTGTTCTCTTGTAGTGATATGAATATCATTCGGCCTTTTTTAATTAAAAAAATAATAATTACATTAAAATAAATTAATATTTATAGTAATTGTGAATAATAATTTTACATCAACAAAAACTGAATTAAAATAAAAAAA
The DNA here is from genome assembly GCA_014898755.1 of Handroanthus guayacan. Lineage (NCBI taxonomy): Eukaryota > Viridiplantae > Streptophyta > Magnoliopsida > Lamiales > Bignoniaceae > Handroanthus > Handroanthus guayacan. Next base: position 407,555 of record JACFYI010003829.1, read on the forward strand.
TGTAAAAGAAAAAAAAGGGTATACGAAGAACTTAATTTGGTTAAATATTGAAACCAAGATAAATAATATTGTAAAATTAAAAATATATAATAGTTATAAAATATTCATATATATCTCAGAGCTCCCCTACTAGTATAGATCAATAGAGCTCTTACTCTATTTCCATTTATGAAGTACTTGGACTTCAAGCATAGAATTGTAAATTATTAGCTGCTAAGAAAAAGATTATTTGGTAAATAGTTATTATATATATTTTATATAATAAGGGTTGAATGCAACCCGTGAACTATTCTCTTGTGGTGCTCACTCTTCAAATCTTTCAATTTTTGGCAATGGCACCCCCTCCATTTGATTTCCATCCATTTTTCTGTTAAAAAATAATTAATGACAAAAATGGCCTTAATCAAATATATTTCTCATCCATTTCATTAATATAGTTTTTTCTATGAAAGTTCTTATCTTTTATTAACTTTTATTTTGTCATCAATACTATATTCTCGATTTTATTTTTGCATATTATAAATTTTATAAAATATATAAAAAGATATAAAATATTAATATATTAATTACATCAACATAAATAATATGTTAGAACAAAAGAAAAAGAAAAAAACCCAACTGATATGCATATTTATTTAATAAAAGCACATTCTTATCATTAATTTGGGAAAAATGAATAGAGATTGGATGGAGGGGGTATCGTTTCCAAAAATAAAAGATTTGGGGACTGAATGCCAAAAGAAAATAGTTTAGGGGATGTCATTGCATTTAATCTCATATTATAATAAATATATATTATAATATATTTTATGTTATATCTATTATAAGATTACAAGTATATTGTAATAGTTAATATATTTTATACAATATTAAAATATTAATATGTAGATTACATCAATATAAATAATATGATAGAAGAATAGAAAAAGAAAAAAAAACACAAATGATATGCATATTTATATAATCAAATGACATTTTTGTCATTAACTTGGAAAAAATAAATAGACATCGGATGAAGGGGGTGTCGTTGCCAAAAATTAAAAAGATTTGGGGACGGAATGTCAAATGAGAATAGTTCAATGGGTGTGATTGTATTTAACTCTATATTATAATATATATTATAATATTATATAAAATATATTACTCTATATTATAATGTTATATAAAATATTATATATATTAGAATATTATATATAATAGTTAATATATTATTTATAAATATATTATGAAAAAAACTAAAAACTAACACCACATTCCCGTCCGCCCTTTCCCCCCTTCCAATTTTCACTCCCGCCCATCTCTCCCAAATCTCAAAAACCTTCATTCCCTTCCCCCCTTTTCAGTTTTCACTCCCTCCCACCTCTCTCAAATCTCAAAACCCTCGCCCCGCTCTCATCTCCCGACTCCTCTCTCTATCTTCATTAAAGCTTGCAAGAATTGTTATGTAAGATTTTATTTTTCATTTTCTCATGATTTTGTATGTAATTTGTGGGGTTTTTTTTAAGTTAAAATTTCAAATTAATTGTTCATTGTGTGTTTAATTAATATACTAATTGTGTGTGTTGTGTGATTTGTTCATCTCCCAATTCCTCGTCTATCTTTCGCTTTGGCAGCTGTCAAATTTTCGATCTATGTAAGATTTGATTTTCCATTTCCCCATAATTTTGTGTGCAACTTGTGGTTTTGTTTTGTTTGTTTGTTTGTTTTTTTTTTTTAATAAGTTAAAATTTCAAATTAATGGGTAAAAACAAGTCCTGTCCCAGGTTCGGAGGGGAATGACCTAACGGGGATCATAATCTTCAATAGTTCTCGAGTTTCTTCCAATACTTTGTCTTTACATCTAACCGAGAATTAGATTATATAGCTATGGCTTCTCATAACTTATATCTAAGTCTTGAACTGAACTTGGTTTCCTAACTTATCTCTCTTAAGATTTGTATTTTAGAGAATGCAGCGGGCGTGGTCTATTTGGAGTTATATGATGCTCAAGTGGGCTATGCACAGAATGGCTTCTGAATAGGCCTATTCATCTGCTCCATATTCAACTTATGTCCTCAGCAAGACTTTGTGGAAATTTTACGTTTCTGGATGTTAGACACCAGCAGGATTTGGCGACTTGGTGAAACAACTACACTTATCGAGGGGGAGATGTCGAGCAGTATGCTGCAACTTAAGGGAAATTTGGAAACAGCTATGGAGAATAATTCAGCTAAAGAGGAAGCCAAGCAAAGATATATGTGCCAATAGAATCTCGATATATTATTATTTATTACATAAAGCAAGACCCTCCCAACCCTTTCAATTACTAATCGCATTGAACTATGGTTTCTTGTGTGATGATAATTATATATATATATATATATTTGTGTAATCTTGAATTGGATAGATTTGGATTTTGTGATTCCATTTGATTTTTGATTAATCTTCGTTATTTTTATCGTTAAATACTCCTTCTGATACTTGTCACGTTTTCTTTTCTTCAAAGGAGGAAAAGGTTCAATTTTTGTGGTTAAAGATATTAGTTTTCTTGATAGAGATTAATATCCATGTTTCATGCTATACAGTATATATTCCTACGCATGCATGAACGCCTATATACTATATGTGGGTTGGCGTGGATTGTGGAATTGAATTGAAACTTTATTTTGAACAAACTTACGTTATATTTTTTGGATATTTTGCTGCACAAGATTGCAAAAGACTTTGTGAACTTCTATTATATTTTCTGTGACATTTTGCTTTCTCTAGTTGTTTTAGATTTTTTAGAACTATATGACTTAATCCTATACCTGGAGGGTTATATTCATTATGTTTTAAAAAACTTGATTTATGAAATTCAGATGTTTTGTGAGGTTTTTCTATGTGTAGTATTGCCATCGATTCCACTCTTGATAAGTTTAATCTATTGATTTTTCATGTGTTGTGTATTGCAGGTTGACAATGAATTTGAGAAATAGCCAATTGGAATTGGAAAAGATGGAAAGAGTGTTTATTTTAAGGATATTTGGCCTACCAATGAAGAAATTGCACATGGAATTTTGTGTAATAGAGAATTCAGCCTTATTATTGGCTTAATTATCTTTTGAAATACTTCATGGATAATATAGTTTGAATTTATATTTTGGTTTTAGATTTTTGTAAAATGGATTGTTATTTTACATTATTTTGTAATAGATTGTTATGAATGAATATGAAAAAAATTTTAATTTAAACCTATAATTTTGTATAAATTCTGAAATTTGGGAATTATAAATCTCAAAATCGGTCACTAATTAAATAGTGATTTCTGGCATGGTCACAATTTTGGGATTTTAGAGGGTCACACAAATTACATCAGTCACTGCATGTGACCTGAAATTATGTTATTTGGGGTCACTAATTTAGTAATCGCGTCCTGCAGTCGCTAAGGCGGTCACTAATTTGTGACCGCAACACCATCAATGATGACTAACTTACTTCAAATTTTGTGACCGTATTTTTTCAAATTTGTGATCGCTCTTGCAGTCACTAATTAGTGATCGACAAAAAATGCAGTCACTGATAGCCGTTTGTGACAAGGGTTTTTCGAACTGCCGATTGCGGTCACTAAAGCCGTTAGTGACCGATTTTTGCCAAAATTAGTGACCGATGGTGCGGTCCTTGAAGCCTGTTTTTTTAGTAGTAATTCCGCACATATTAGAACTATGCTCCTAAATTATATACACATAATCAAAGTGAGCGTTTTCTTTTTTAGAAAGAAGCGACTACGTTTAATGTTTAATAAATACATGAATATCATTGTATCAATACGTGTTCAGGATCAAATATATGAACTAAATAAGACAAATTTTCTAAACTATCATAGGTAGACAAATACCAACATACGGTAGAGAAAAGTCTACACGCTACCGATGAGATTCGAACATGCACCTCCCCTACAAAAAAAAAGAGACAGTACAATTTCATCGAAAGAACAGCATCATATTCAAATTGAGCATTTAATGATATTATTTCGTACCAAAACTATCTCTCTTTATAGATTATATCTAATCAGTTTGAGTAATTTAAGGTTGGTTCAAGCGTCATAGTATAGGATAGTGTAGCAACCCGAAAAATTCTCGAAATTAAAATTAAGAACAAGAGAATCTATCTAATTAAATTCTTAGACAAAATTTTTCCTAATGAAATTTTTGAACTCCCAAAAATTCAATTGATAAATGTTATAAAACATTTTTGAGAAAAACCCTAATCGGTACCCGATTTTTCGCTGATTTGAGATTTTTCTCCAAATCATAAATATTTTATCATCCTTAAGAAAATTATTATACACATTATTTTGGACCAAAGAAATAAGTTTTAGCTCAAAATTATAGCCAAAATCTAGCATCAAAACTTACATTAACATATCATGTGTTATTACACTAAAATAAGCTTCAAATAAAACCAAAATACATGCATATATATATATATATATCTATATATATACATGGAAACACACACACATTTTCAGCCAAATGACTCAAAATTATAGCCAAGATATTTGAGTTTTATATGCATGAAATAATCAACCAAGTTTAAGACATGATTAAGCTACTAAGCTATGATCCACACCCAATTGACACTTAACAACAAACCAATAAATGACCAATAAGTCCTAACATTTTTCTATATGATTAAGCAACAAATTTTCAGAAATATTAGGCCTAAATTTCGTGCAAAAAGAGAGAAGAAAAAGAGAGAAAAGAGAAGAAAGAAAAAATGAGAGAAAGAAGGAAGAAAGAAACTTGCAACCAAACTCTTTTCATCTTGCCCTTAATCCTAGAGAGTTTTAACCTTTCAATCATCAATTTCAATTCAAAATTAACTTAAAGAAGAGGGAATTAAGGTTGCTCAACTTGGTAAGATAGGGGTTTTAGTGTTATATATTGTGATTTCTACATAGGTGTTAAATATAGCATGAAACTTATGATTTTGATTTCCATAGGCTGTGTTTGAGGGAGAACCGTTACTATCACATTTTGGATTGACTTATAAGATAAGGATCATAGCTATTTCTTATCTTGCATATTTGGTATGGATTGGAATTTATATTGGCTAATTTTAATTCTTGTACCGATTGAATCATATTGTTGGAAATCATTGGAATTTCTTGATTTGGGATCTTTGATTCTATCAAAACCCTAGCTCGATCCTTTGCTATTATACTCTTGATCATGTTGGAGACTTAAAGGAGTAGAAATCATGGACAAAAGAGAACTAAAACAATTTGATAGTTTGGAAACACCAAAATTGGTATTTTGCCAAAATCTCTTTAAAACTTAAACATTAAAAATCTCAATGATGATTAGAACAAACTAATTCTAATTTTTTCATTTTTGGAGGTCTGTTATGAAAAGGAGTTCATAAAAAAAAAAAAAAGTCAAAAATTGAAAAATCATCCCGGCGCTGTAGCGCCCAAGGCAGAGGCCTTAGGCTACTCCGGGCACGTTCCCGCCCACTTTGGTCCGCGGTAGCGTCAAGTCCAAAACATTTTTGAACTTATTTTTGATTTGTTTTGTCATTTTTTGTTCGTTTTTCACTCCGTTGAGTTCTCCTATATCCGAATATATAATCTATGTGTCCCAAATTCGATTCGAATTGATTGATCATGTCCAAATCTCATTTGAACTTTGAATATCCTAATTTGGACAACTCTTATGAATTACGAAACCTATTGTGTGATTGTTTATGGGCCCCTGGGAAACTCCAAGAGGGATGTTGGGCGGCATCGGCCCGACAGTTGATCCCCTGAATAATTTCCTAATCGTTTTGGTAGTTCCAAGGTGACCTGGGATAGATTTTTCGAGGACTAGCCTGTGACACACGGATAGTCGACATTTTTGTCATAATTATATGATCGGGTCACAACATCGAGTGGCCACTCGAGTGTGGGACCTGTGGAGGGATAAGGATTATATATTGTTAGGGAGTTATAAGGGTGACAGACCCACCAAATAATAGTTCTGCCTTCGCCACACGATTGCATTAATTGTATTACGATTAAGCTCATTTATGCTCTTGCTGAGCTATTATTTGTGCTCTTATCGAGCTATTGTTTATGCTATTGACGAACTATTGCTTATGCTTTTGTCGAGCTATCGTTTGTGCCTTTGTTGAGCCATTTGCTTATATTGCTTGTGAAATAATTGCAATCGTTGGCATGTTCTTTTCATTGTTGAGCTTATTGCCTCGTTTCTCTATTATTGCATTCCTTATTCTTTCTATTCGATAACTATGCTTCTTACTAAGTCAGTGGACTTATTTAATTATTCTACCATGCATAGGTGAATAAGTTGGAAGCCTATTGGATGTAATTATAAGACTATGCTTTGTATTTTCGTTTATTGTAAATGATGGTGTTATACGAGTACTGTTTAGAGTTTATATTCATTTTGTGATTACTAGATATCCTACTGGGTGGCTTGTAGCCACTAGAACCATAGTGTGTGGGGAATTTATGTAAATACGGATTGTTTAGCTTGGTGTTGTAATAGTATAGCTCCCATTATGAATGATGTTAACGTTGAGGCCTTTGTATAAAGGTATATTGTGAAGTTTGCTTAGTATATTGTCCCCTGTTGTATGTTTATTGTTCGGATAGAGGTCCGCCTGTCCACAGGTGGTGTTGCCGGCCAAGAGGCGGCCGTCCCTGGATCCCGGGGCACTACAGATAGGATGTAATTAATAATTATTTTATTGTTTAGATTACATATCAATACAATCCAACAACGTCTTTACTTGTACGGAATTGAGATGAGAATATCATAATTTATTTAATTGGTTTCTTTAGATTGTTTCTTAGAATAATTTAATAAAATGTGGTAATTAATCTTTACTTTTTTGTCATAACTATTTTTCTATCCCTCCATAATTATTTGAAAATTTTATATCAAATAAGAAGAAACTTAGATATTCTCTTCACACAATCCAATTTCTTTTCATTCTTTTCTTTCTCCTTATATGGGTGATGGTGAGACTTCACTGGAACAAAACTCTCCAATTATTTGATCTTGGCTATTCTAACACATCTTTAGGGTTTGATTTATATCAGATTTGATTTCAATTTTACATTATATCTTTATGGGCGGTTTTATTTTTCCTCTCATAAACTCTAAATACATGAATCTTTAGAATATAGATTTGATCCTTAACATATGATCCACAATTCATGAAGAGTAGTAAAGATATAAAATATCGGGCAACTTATTAATCATGGAATTTAAATATATCAATGAAACACTTAATTAGCCCTGATTAATACAATTCTTTATAATCCTTCTATCCTTCTACATGAGTGAGCTCTAAGAATATCAATTCATACTCTAGTGCACAGTGGAAGTATCATAACTAAAAGGTTATAAATTCGGTTCTCATCGATAGCTAGTGAATTTCTTTTTTCTAATTTTCATAATTGCTTTCTCCTTATATGGATAATGGTGAGACTTCTTTTTACTGATACTCTCCAATTATGTGGTGTTAGCTATCCTAATTTAAGTCTTCGTCAGATCGTTTTTTCTTCACGGGGAAAACACGTATAGTGTTTGATTTCTATTCGATTTGATTTCAGATTTATTTTATTCTTTACATGCAGTTTTGTCTTCTCGCTTCATTAATTCTAAATATTTTTAATTTTTGACTTATAAATCCAATTTCTAACATGTGATCAATTGTCCAGAAATAATAAAGATATAGAATATCGAATGGCTTATTAATCATGAGCTTTGAATATATAAAAAACATTCAATTAGCCTTGCCATCTAGAAGTCTCTTTTGCCTCTTTGATTTAATTGACTTGACTTAAATTTTCTTATCTTGGCAAAGATCAAAGAAAAAGACTTAACTTGTAGACTTGTAGTAGTCATTACTCACTAAATGACTTCTGATTTTTCAGCACACATCTCTCCACGCGTTATATTCAGGTCTTGGTGCTCTTTTTCTGCGGAAGGGGTTCATTATAGATTTCCAGACTTTGACTTATTAGTCATGAGTTTTAAATATATAAAAAACATTCAATTAGCCTTGCCATCTAGAAGTCTCTTTTGCCTCTCATGATTTAATTGACTTGACTTAAATTTTCTTATCTAGGCAAAGATAAGAGAAAAAGACTTAAGTTGTAGACTTGTAGTAGTCATTACTCACCAAGTGACTTCTGATTTTTCAGCACAAATCTCGCCGCGCGTTATGTTCAGGTCTTGGTGTTCTTTTTCTGCGGAAGGGGTTCAGTATAGATTCCCAGACTTTACCAAATAACATAGGAGTACTGTTGACAAATTAATTTCTCTTCCAATTAAAAAGCAATACGTGTAAAATGCTTCATTACTCACCCTAACAAGTTTTATATATATATATATATATATATATATGTGTGTGTGTGTGTGTGTGCACGTGCGTGTAATTTATATGTTAATATTTTATGTCTTTTTATATATTTATAAGATCGTTACAATATATAAAAATAAAATGGAGAATATATTATTAACGAGAAAACAAAAATTAATAAAAGATAAACATTTTCATAGAGAAAATTATATTAATAAAATTAGACAGAATACCTTTTGGGGTTTGAATTGGGCATTGATAATGGATTTTTATAGTTATTAACTATATTATAAATTTTACAAAATATACAAAAAGTTATAAAATATTAATATGTAAATTGCATAAATATAAATAATGTGTTACGGAACAAAAAATGAAAAGAAAAAAAACTCAAACTGTGACACCCCAAGAATCCCTTAAAAATAGAATCTTGAA
>JACFYI010003829.1:442046-455724 GCA_014898755.1 Handroanthus guayacan
ATTGGTCATTTTCCATATCTTGGGGCTACTCTACACACATATACGAGAAAATCATGCCGAGGAGTTATTTGCAAAAACCCATTGAAACATTCAAAGGTTGGTCCAGCACTCCAAGGCCGCGGCCCCATTACATGTTCAATACAAGGTTGCCTTCCGATGATCCTTGTGAAGCTCCTCATGTTTTCTTCTTTGAGAGAGTAGAGAAGACTTCCATGGAGATTTTTACCACCTATTCTCGCGTCTGGTCCCGTGGTTTGCCGCGGTGTTGGCGGAATGGTAGTCATGCTGCAGATTTTATATCCGAAATTCATGTCTTTTCACCAGCAACGAAGCGGAAAGAGGTATTGATATTTGTTATTTTTTTTTATCTATTCAATATTATGCATAAATGAAATGTCGTTTTAGAAAGGAACACTTAGAATGGAATCATGTGCAGTTGATGTGCATCGTAAACTAGAATTGAAATGAAATATCAAATGGTCCTTATCCTAGTGGTAAAATTTGGTTATGAGTTCAATTTTCACCAGCTCATAGAGATTTTTTTTTTACTGAATAATAAATTTGTTTAGTAACGTTTTTAAAGGATTTTTCTTGTTAATTATTAATCTTTGAATGTTATTGATTTAATTCATTGATGAGGATTGAATTTATTACTCATTTCTTTAAATAAATAATAAAAAACGATCAATAGAGGGTCAACCCAAACAATATCTATTATTATATTACTTTTGAGATTGATTGTTCTATTGTGATTATTTTTGTATATATAATTATAAGATGGCATATATAGCAGTGAAAAATGGACATTATGCAAAATCAAGAATAATTTCTCTCTATTTTCTTGTAATTTTGTTTATTAATATTCTACTTTTTCATTTTTTTATTATGTTTGTCAGATGGATCGATGTGAATGCTGCGACGTTGTTCGTGTTAACGGCACCAAAGCGGAGATCAAATTTAGAGAATGCATGATTAACGAGATCATTGCCTAAACATGTTAATTTTAATAACCAATTCTCAGAGCAACTTTCTGAATGGATCAATTGATTTTATTATTACCCCCTTTAAGATCCTTTTATCTATCTTCATAATCAATTTTCTTTTTCTTTTTCTTCTTCTTCTTTTTTTTTTTTTTTTTGGTTTTTTGTTTTCCAGAGTAGATGGTGATATTATAATTTAACAAGAATGCGCAGAAATTACATCTAATCTCATAAGGTAGAGTATTACAGTCAAACGGACAACAAGAGTTCTATATCTAAAAACATGTTTTTCTTTTTCTTTTTTTAAATTCTTTCCAAATGTGGTTGAATTAAACACATCAAGATTTTTATATCGGAAAAATTATAATGCGATCATATAAAAGAGGAAACATAGCCGAAAATATGAAATTTTACTAAGAATATAATGCACACAATACATTCTTACTTTTGAATATATGTCACAATACTAATAAATTTGCTTATTTACCAACTCGTTTAGTGAGGAAAAGAAACAAAAAGAAAGCATAAAATTACATGATATTTATGTTTTCCATACTAGGACCCTGATCCATAGCAATTAATTTTAATGATAGAATCAGCACCAGCAAAAAAGTACTAATTCATTTTCTGATGCATTTTTATACTCTGTATCTGATGAGAAAATGAAATATGCCTTTCAAATTAGAATATAATGATGAATGTATAAAAGCACATAACTGATTTTGCAATAATAAATTTCAACACACTAATCATACTTCTATGTATAAATACCCAAAAAAACCTAACTACACCGAGCTGACTAAAAGCGAACTAATAGTTTAACTGACTCTAGTAATCTTGAGTCTTCTGGATTCCTATAAAACGAGCATAATCGACCCATCTGCAGAAAGTTTGAAAATAGTTTACTAGTAATGCTGGGATGAACAAGAAGAAATAAGCCGAAAACATAAGGGAAGGGCAGAACTTACAGTAATGAACCCAAGTACGTGTTGCCTGTTCGCACAGCAAAGCAAATAGCACTCAAAAGCAACTTGTGCTGATGAAGTAACGGCTCTAAAATCCGTTGCTCAATAACACCGGCCAACACTTGGTATCTGTTGGAGAAAATGGGAAGTTCAGTGCAGAAATATTTTGGTTGAAGAACTGTAAGTTGCTTCAAACGTCTTCATAAGAATATAAATTTTAAGTGAACAGATTTCATAGATGCAGGCAAATAGAATCTAAAAGAACATCTTCTAGTGACAATCTGCATTAGGTGATCAAAAAGAGATGAAATTTCCAATTGAAACCATTCCGATATGAAAAAGTTCACTTTCTTTGTCTGCATGGCTGGGAAAAATGAATGCTTCAAAGGTCGAACAAGCCCTTATTCTGTAATAAATATATCATGCATGGATAACGCCAAAGAAATAGAGGAGATTGATTTGAATCTAAAGCTGAAAAGAAAATGGAAACATCTTATGAGTTACAGAAATTCACACACTATTGCTGTATTATATTCTATTCTTCTTTACACTTTAAGTTAAAACTTGGCACAGGTAAATCAAAGTTTCAAATCAGAAGTTTTAAGCATCTAGACAAAACTTCGAGCTTGATTTATGGGCAACAAAGAAAGATGAAGAGAATATAAAACAGGAACATATAGGAAAAGATAATTGTTACAATCGTTTGTTAATCTCTCTTGGTTATATGCACAGGTAAACGTGAGAAGAAGTTGTAACATTTTACCATTATCTTCCAATGAGTTTTGTTTAGAACTTTTCGCAATTAACAAAAAGTAAAGAGACAAATATTTGTTTTGTGGATGAAGGGAGGAATAAGGATAAAGCCCGCAACCTATATGCTGGACTGAATTACATGTGCAAAAGGTATATATATATATATATATATTTCCTTTTTATGGTCCACAATAAAGTTATTTTTAATACACACATCGTTTAACAAAAATCCACATTTCTAGATGACACGTGTTTTCCTACTATCATAAAGAAAAGAGAAAGACCAGATGTGGAAATTGGAAATATGTAAATCTTAAAGCTTATCAGCATACAAAGAGGGCGCCAGATATAATTTACATACCGAAGGTTGCTCGATACTGCCATATAGATTCCATATGCTGCACTTGTGGATAGCACAGGCACATTCTCTACCTTCTCCGCAGCAGAGTTGTCAACAGCTTTACGAGCATTTATCAAGCCATTTGTCACGACAGTACCAACCTAGCCAAGTACGAATAATTGCAAGGTTCAGCTTTATCCAACAGTTCCAACATAATAGATTAAATAACATGTAAAAGTGACATGAAACGTGAGATCATGTATATATATCTGTTGAGCTTATATATATATATATATATATCATGGATAGATAATTCATCTAAATGTTTACTTTTTTCCTTGCATGGACATTCAGGTAGTTTATAAATTCAACACAAAAGGAGATTAGAGCAATATAGGAACCTCTTTTCTTGGCAGGACCTTTAGAAGCCAGCACATTAAAGAATACATTGAATGATATGGTACAAAGTCATTGCATGTTACTATAAGGAATTATCGCTCTAGCACGTTCAAAGGAGAAGCGCAATACATTTTTAAGGTAATACATTCCCAGTAGATGATCCAAAATCTCAGGATTGAATGTGCTTGAGCTAATGACTTAGAAAGGGCAAACTTGTCTAACAGATTATGTATCATAAGATCGTTATAAATCATATGAGGAAACACATTAAATGGATAATCCATAGTGAACACCATATTAAGATCCCACGTAATGGGCAATTACCAGAGATGAGGTAGTGCCAACAGCAAGCAGTTTTGCACCGTTCCGCTGCAAAAGAGGTCATGAAAATATGAGATTGAATCCAAAGTTTTTCATTTTTAAAATTTGTTCCCAATGAATGAGAGAGATCTTACCACTATTGCACCTATTCTTTGCAACAATGAAAATGAGGTTCCAGGTAAAGCAATCTGCATATGATGTTGAGCAACATTTCACCAATTAACTCATATTGTAGATAATAATAAAGTAAAACAAAATTTAAGTGAAACTCGCCTGAAATGCATTATCTGGACAACTGTAAAAGAACTTAGCAAGATGTCCAGCATTGAACGCAAGAGGGGGGCGGAGTGAAACTGTAGGAGCAGGAAGGTAGACAAGCATAAAATCTGCTATTATGGCCATCACCTGAGCACATCACAAGCTGAAAATATGAGCATACGAAGGAGGTCTTAAATTTGTGCAGACCTAAATGCTATGGAGAGCAAGTTGCTAATACAGAATCAGAGGCAAGTCAGTTGCGAATGCTTACATATTGATCTCATCATCCTCCACCTGAACGGTGGATATACGGTCCACAAAGAGGTTATGAACTAAACATTGTTTTATAGTATTAAAACCAGTTTTACAACCAGTGCAAATGCTCAGGTAATCATTGCACTTATCATCAATTGGCAAGGATTGTATCATTGCCAGACAACTCAACCATTTGCAAATGCCATTAAAATAAGTGGCACCAATTTGCACTTCCGTCACTAAATTTGACGCACTAACATTCCCCAAGTTGTGATCCGCTAACAAAAGAGTTTGTAGATGAGTTTCAGACTTAGAATAGACTAGTCTTTTATGCAGAGCCAGTCTCCACATGTTGTCAACGTTGCATATGCAAGTTACAAGAAAGTACCCCAGTTAACTGGCTCCTGAATTTCCTTAAGAAATCTTGTTATACTATTGCAAGGTGGACCCTATTTTTATCTTCAATATGAAGCTTACAACTTCAAGAGAAATGAGACGGCTAGAGAGTGAAGCTCAATTTGTTAGACGAGCTTGACTCTCATTCTTGGACATATTGACGGCAACTATATAATGCAAAAGACTAACTCTGTATCACTTCATTATATAGTACCCTCCTCAGAAGTCATCACTATGTCTAGGTAATAGCCAATTTAGAGTTAATGGTTTCACAAAAATCACTTGCTCCTGCATTTCAACTAGAGCAGAGGCCGAAAGCTCGAGGCAAGCCTTGTTTCTGTTCTTTTACCCTGTTGAGGGCATGGCATGGCTCACCCTTTTTAACATATCTAATGTTACAAAAGTTATCACAAATAAATTATCTAAGCTACAATTAGCTCTATGCAATATACAAACAAATAAACGATAAAAGATAAACCATTATTCACAAGAGAAAAAACCAAAAATCTAATCTTGCATGCAGCCTAATGAAGTAAAACAAATTATAAATATGAAAGGCAAGAAACCACCATACCACATCAGCAATTACAATTTCCAGTTCATCGAAAAAGTTTTCCTTGCGACGGGTATATTCTGCAGCCGTCTGGAGAACAAAATTAGATGACAATGATTAGACCAAACCAAGAAACATTAAAAACCAATATAAAATCCCATCGTAAAATCTAATAATTTACTTTTTCAAGATTTTTATTTGACCGGAACACGTAGAATGTCCATGATCTGATTCAAGTATGATATACGCAAAGAAAAACAGAACACGCTTCAAAAGAAAACAGAACATGCTTCATTTCAAGCTAAGGGCCAAAAATAAAACAACCCATTAATCAATTAAAAATTGAAAAGCACAATCCATACATTTTGAGAGCATCTCTGGGAAAAGAAGTCATTATTAATGAGCTCAAGTACCTTGGTGAATAATCCAACGCCGCATTCAATGCCAACTTTAGCCAAGAAGAGATCATCAGCCAACAACCTCTCCTTGAATCCTTTAAACTTCATAAGCCAGGATAAAAATCCAGATTTTTCGAGATCGAAATACCTCAAGAGAATCGATCCAGGTATTTTCCCGTCTTCTATGGCAGCTTTCAAATCCTTCGGCAAGCTCTCGAGGCTCCTCCCAGCCTCGGCCAACGCCATCAAAGCTTCGTCCCTGTTCCTCTTCTTGTTCTTATCGTCATTTCCTTCGTTTCCACTATTATCATCTCCTCCACCTCCGCCGCCACCGTTGATGCCTCCATTTCCTCCACCGCCGCCGCCAATTGACAATTTGGTGTCGATCTCGCGATTGGTGGTGGCACTATTTGTAGTGAAGGCTGTGAAATGGCATCGGTGGCGTGGCGTCAGGATAAGAGAAACAGCATTGTTGGTCTTGGCCGGGAAGGAAACCAGTGGAGGTGAGAAGGAGGAGTTGAAATTGGGGGGGTGCTGGAGAGACAGAGACCGCGTTGGTGCTGAAGTGAAATTGAGTGTGGTGGAAATTGCCATTGCAGCCGTGGTGGTGGTGGCGGCGGCCGCTGAGGCCTCCTTCTCTCCTCCTTCTTCTCTTTGGGAGAGAGCGTTGGTTTGTGTATTTATTGGTGTTCGTAGGTGGTGGCGCTGGCGGAGTTTTTTGTGAATTTACGTCCTTTTCAACTAACGTTTGTTAGGACTTCGGTGGGTTTTAGCGGAAATTTGGCCACTGGAATTGCTACACCTAAATTAAAGGCGAATTAATGATATTATTAGATTTTATCTTTTATTTCTTTTGATGTGTAGATTATAAGCTAATTTAATATTTACTTTTAATGACATTTTATTATAAATGAGATATACTTAGCATATACTATATATATAATAAAATAGGAAATAAAACATATATTTAGGAGAAACAGACGATCTAAAAATATTTTGACCAGACTTAGTCCATTCAAAGTATTCTGCCTCAAAATTTGGCTACATTTAATTATACATAGGTACGAACACGATATACAGGTGTTCTACATGTGTATATATTTGATGAATTTTGAGAATATTAGAATATTTTTGATGAATTTTAGAAAATATTAGAATAGGACACAATTCTAACTTGAATGTCCAATGTATATCATTGTTTCTACGCTCATATAAATATTTTTTGATAATAATATATATAAACATATACATGATGCTTAAGAAAACAAAAGCATATGCAGGAATGATCCATGCAAGTAAAGGCCAGCACTTGTAGGTGGCCATTGGCGTGACTTCTCTATTTCTCCTCCTCGTTATTCTGCGGTGATGGTTCTCTACAATATAATATTATTTCATTTCATATTTCTTGTATTAAATATATATCAAATATATTGAATTTGTTCTTATAAAAATACAGGGTTATGACTATCATGCAGTTGACACGCGTTGATATAATGATATAATAAAATAAATAAATATGAAACAAGAAAAGAAATATAGAATATGAAAGTGGGTTTGAAAAGGGAAATTTTAGCTCAACTTATATAAGATTAAGATTAGTAAAATATTTTGAAGGTAACGATTAATCATAAAATAGATGTTATTTTTTAAACCAAAGTTTGCAGTGCTTGATATTATAACTTTAATAGAAATAATAATTTTATTAACAATATTATTTTTAAAATAAATTTTAAAATTGGAAGTCGCCAAAAAACACGAGTACTTCAGAATTTTTAGGAGATGCTAAATTGGATTGAAAAAAAATTCAACTAGAATTACAATTAGAATTAGAATTTGATAAAATTCTATTCAATTTGTTCTAAATTTATAACTTTTGGAATAGTTATCTTTAAGGCTCGATTTTTAAAATATTCTCTTTCTTAAGACAACAATATAACAATACTATTAAAATGTTTGTTTTTTGAATTCATATGAGATTATTAACATTCAAAAATTAAGAATTAACAAGAAAAATTTTCCAACAAAATTACTATATAATAAAAAAATTCAAACGAAGTTAGTTTTCAGAATTATAAAAAAGACCACATATTAATAAAAATCAAAGTCATAATAAAAAAGTAATAAATTTCATCACTAAGGTAATAAGTCACGAAAAATGAAATATGACTAGCGTAAATTGGACTTGGAATTCTCCGTCATAATTATAAACGCGTTTAAGATTCAAGATTGGCTGTGGGCTTTTGGGGTCAATGCGAATATCGCTACTTTTGTCGTGCAGTGGCAACTGGCAGGTCACATGATTGTTTCTTGTTTTTGCATTTTTGCCCAATTCTTTGGCATTATTTATTTTCTCTCAGTCCTTCTTCCTTCATATTATTATCAATGTGACCCTTCAAGTTTGCACCTCTATGATGAAAGATTCTGAAAATATATTAGCCTACATGAGAATTGAAGAGAAAACAAAATCAAACATTTCCAAATTATCGTGGTATAGACTCTCTTTTGCATGTTTTTAAAAAGTTTTCTCATTATCACACACTAAAAAGTGACAAGAAGATTAGAATAATCATAATTTATATTTTATAGTTGTTATACATGTACTAATACAATAAGTTAGATTGAAACTCGTAACTTCCAGAGATATATACCATAGTATGTCATTAATGAGGAGAATTGATATTGTAATTGCACTTAAAGTCCTAATTTTGGCCAAATTACATGTAAAGAAATATTTTGATTCTTTTGAATAAGTGCCAATTTTAGTTGAAATCAATAGATCTATGAAGAAAATGTGTGCGCTTTTGGCAAAGAGTAAAAGCTTATATATGTGTAGGTTGTTCCACAATAGATTTCAGATAAAAAAATTACACTTCTGTGATATATAAGTTGTTAATCCCTTGTAGTTTTAACATATTGGTTTCTAATTTTTTCGTGTTCCAACATATGATTAACCAACATATTAACTAATCAAATGAGATGGATTGAATTTTACCCTTTTTTCATCTGCAATACTTCAATGTAATACGAGGGTGAAAGGGTTTAAGAATTAGTTTTCTTTTTAAAGCCACTTATTTAAAATATTTTTATCCCATTAAGAATTCATTTTCTCCTTAAAGTCACTTATTTTATCCTTTTTACGTCATATCTTTGGTCAATTTCAAAAAATATGAAAGATTTCTCTTCAAGTCACGGTACATGCAACATTCATCAAATATGACTTTCCGTGGAATATAGTGTGACACTAGTGATACTTCGAGAGGGCTATTCGCTAAAAAATAAATTTTATTTTAAAAGTATTTTTGTTGGAGTTATAATTATTATACGTTACTTTCTTGTTATATCAAAAAATCCGTAAGAATTTAGAAGGAAAAAGATAAATATGTGAAAACACAAGGATACAACTGCAAAACAGCAGTATTAACTGACAACAGCAGAGAGGGTGGCAACCAAGGTGGGTAACTTTGGATTCATCCTCCAAAGACTGGGGGAGCTCTGTCGGTTTCAGTCTAACTAAAATTTAACCCAAATCTACTATCATTACCATCGCGGCATCGCCGCATTGGCTACTGTATTGTCTTATATGATATACTACTCAACTACGAACAATTCCTGCCCAGCCGCCCATGGTCTCCCTCTTAATAAACAATGGCCTCTTTTTTTTTTTTTTTTTTCAGAGAAGCGGTTATATTTAATTATATATCGATATCATTATAAGAGTATATTTTAAAAATCAAATGCATAACTAAATATAATTCAAATAATCTAAACTACTATTCAATAAATAAAGATTACTATACGATAGACAAATACTCACACGCTGCCGATAGGACTCGAACCCTATACTTCCATTATGAAATTGTAGAAGCGGCATTATTTCATCTAAAGGACGGTGACAACAATGGTCTTGTTGGATAGCCACATTTGTGGTGATTGAGGGTTTAATTCATGTCTAGAAGCTGCCAATGGCATTGATTTTTATTCAATTTTCTAGATTTTTAACTGTTTAAAATATAATTATAAAAATTCGTAATTCAAAATAAATTGATCAAATATGAAAATAAGCAATTAAATCCGATAAAATTCCAAATCTGGTAATATTAAAAAAATTAAAAAAAAAATTGACATGATAGTTTTGCTCAATAAAATTCAATTTAAATTAGAATTTATTGCATGTTAAATCAAATATATGTATTATCTCCTAAGGGCTTATTTACTTTAGGTTATTGGACCCAACGTGCTAATTAATTCATCTTAATAACCCTAGTACTTTATCACATGAAGGTTCATTACTAAAATTTCCACCATGATATAAAATATTTTCATTCAATGATGAGGCATTCATATTTGTGAGTGTCTTGACTAAGAACAACTCCTCTAAAATATATAGAATATTAATCATTTAATCTTATAATTCATTTCATTACATTTTTCATCAATCGTTGTTATTCCAGAATACAAACTTAGCTACAGCATTTGTCAGTTGGGCTTTGTGATTGGCCCATTTAATTTGCATCAAACAAAATGAGGAGGCCCACGAGAGATGATACTATGATCCAGTGGGCTATGTTGAGGTGGGGTTTGAAGAGTTCATTGGGGCCGATTGAACCCCTTAGACTATCAGGCCATCACAGTAAGCTTGGACTATATAAAAAGTTCAACATCTGTATATATACATCAAGCCTTTAGTGATTTATTTTGCCGTAGTATTCTTAAAATGCTCTTTAATATTATTGTAATAACCACCGATAAACCATTAAAAAATCAACTCATTTCTTAATTAGATTATGAATTTATGTAATTTTAGTGAACTAGAATTTATTGTACACTTGATGCATATGTATAAAATAATCAATATATTTTCTATTGTAATATAATAAACACTTGATTTGTGTGTTTTTTTAATACAAATATATACATTATTTTTTATATAAACTAGCAAGTTAGTGGGGTATAACTTTTTATTAGATTGTGGGTAATTACTAGGGTGAGTTAAATTTTAGGTATAACGCAAGAAAAGACATGTTAAAATAACTATCTAATCGTGTCACACTTTCTATATGGTATATGTAAATTAATCATAGTTAGATTGTTAGATACGCACAGATTAAATGTGCATGTTATCTTATCATTATATAATAATATATTTAATATATTATTTAGAGGCACTGAATGTACACTTAACGTTAATACATATTTATTGATGTTGAATTTCTTATGTTAGTCAGGCAATGCACGAGAAAAATATAATATTAAAAAGGAATACGAAACAACTCAAAATAAGAGTAATGTTGGTTATCGTCCTTTGGTTGCAGTGGCAATGCCTTCAACTTTTCATAGTGAAGGTACAAGGTTCAAGTCCCACCGCCAGCATTTGAGTGTTTATTTACCGTATGGTAATCTTTGTCCACCAAATGGTGGTTTGAATTATTTGGATTATATCTAGTCACATATGTGGTCTTCCAAATGTATTCTTGCAATAATATTAATATAAAATCGAATGTAATCGCTTCTCTCAAAAAATAAAAATAAGAGTAATGTTGGATCTAGATCAATCTCATTACTATATATAAAATGTGAGAGAGCAAATGTAGTCATTTTTTGTGGTAAATTTATGTGTTCTTCCTAAATTAGCATTAATCTTAATTAACTTGTTCCAATAACCATTTACAATCTAATATTCTCATAATATTAAATTGTATATGTATTACACTAAAAAAAATCATATTCTAATTAAATATATAAAATTCATTATATCTTAACATAAATACATATGTAATGTTTTACTTATTTTATAGGGCAAATGTTACTAATGGCCCCTAAACTTTTTATTTTTCTCACTTTAATCCCTCATATTTTATTTTCAACTTTAGGGTCTCTAAACTAATAAATTTGTACCACTTTGGTCATTTGGTCAAATTTTCAGCAACTTTTTGCTTGAAAAAATACATGCATCAGCATCACCCAACGGAAAAATTGTCATTTAAATAAGGAATAAATAAAAGAAAAAATATCTAAATAAGAGACCTTAAAAATCACTAATATCATTTGCACTTATGTAAGTGTTAACTTTATAAACAACGTTCCTATTTGTTATTATTTGTCAGATTTCTTGTTTAAAATAATAATTGCACCCATTTTAAATAGCGAGTAACGCCGACGTGAGTTCTTTTCGGCAAAAATTGACCAGAAAGCTGACCAGAGGACCAAAGTGATACAAATTCATTAGTTTAAAAATCTTACTATTAAAAATAAAATATGAGGGACTGAAGTGAAAAAAAAAATAAAAATGTGAGGGACCATTAATGACATTTACCTTATTTTATATACACGCATGGAATAAGCAGTAAACTCTAGTTTTAAATATAAGCTTTGATAGGCCATTTTTAGTGGGATGGGATCCCTATTCCAAATTATGTTTCATCTTCTATTCCATGCCTTTAAATACATGCCACATGTATTGTATTTATTACTCAATATTTTTGTTTCCTTATAAAAATATTGAGTAATAAATACAATACACATGACATGTATTTAAAGGCATGGAATAAGAGATCCCATCTCATTTTTAGTGGCAAGAGCAATTATGCGTAATGCTCTATTCATTATCGTAGATTGTAAGCGTTCAATTGACTATTTCATCATGTTTTTCGTTTTTGTTTGTTAGGCGAAGTGATCATAGGGCACTTGCTCATTCAATTGCTACATTAAATAACAATTCTCATACCATGTCGTATTATTTGCCGGCCCAGTTATTGCACCTTTGTTTGATTATGAGTGAAATGTTTTCTTTCTTTAAAAAAAATGGAAAAAAAAATGAAAATCCTTTCATGTTTTACAATTATTTAATTTTTAGAAAGAGATATTTGATTTACCAGATTTTTCCTTCAAACAAAAATTAAACTATAACCCATGTCAATCTAGAAGGACAATTAATAAGTGTTTACCAAAATAATTGAAAAAATTAGTAAAATGTTATTCAACATATTTTACTAATAAATATTATTTTTTGTAATAATTGTTTTGATTGTTTATCATAAATTGTGAAAGATATCTAATGAATTGTAGGAAAAAGAAATTTTTCTTTTGCTCAAATTAATAATTATTCAAACTTATTATAAAGACTAACTATTCGAATTTTACAAGAATATATAATAAGATCATGGAAGGGTGACAAATATATATTTACTTTTATTAATCTTGTAATACAATACAATGAAAGACGAATTTTAGTGAAAAAATAAAAATAAAAATCTCCACATCACTTCTCTCCTATGCTTAATGTTTTGAATTGTTGTTGTCATATTGGTGATAGAACAGTGGCATGGCCAGCACTATGAAAAGCAACACATTGACCCACCCAACTTTGCAATTATAATGAGTTGTACGTATGAAATTTCTGGAAAACATTAATTTCTCATTAATGAATTAAAAATTCGAGGGTGGTAAAATCATTTATAGAATAACAATATTTATGTTAAAGATTAAAATTATTAGTTGATTAATAGAATGAATTTTGACATTCGTTAGGGAAAATTTTGCTACACAATTAACTTAAATAGAGCTACATTTAGCTATAAATTTTCAATAGCAAATGTAACTTTTTATTATGGCAAAATTATCATGTATCAATTCATAGCCATTTGTTGAATTTGGCCATATCAATTTCGTAATTAACTAAGATGCACCTACGAAGGTATCTAATTTAGATTCAATGAGAATTTCATAGCTAAGACTACATATTTGTAAGGAAAAAAAAAGCGAAGAGGAAATATATGTTTTTACACTTCAAATTATATATATCATGTTGTGCTTTAGTATAAATTTGAGAACATTATTATTATGTTTTTTTTTTGTCATCTTCTCCTCTCTTTGACAATTAATTAAATTTGAGAACTTTGGTCTAATCTTAGAAAAGAAATTTCTAAGCTAAGAAAAAGGGAGACAAGTACAGGCATATTACGTTGCACTGCAGTGGAATAGCACCACCACCATCACGCCTAGATCAGTTCCAACTTAGCTCTAGCATACTTGATCACTTGTTCAAAGTGGTGGGCCGTGTC
>JACFYI010003829.1:492372-503601 GCA_014898755.1 Handroanthus guayacan
CTTCCATGTGGAGAGTCTTAACTCACACAAGAATTCTTACAGTTTGTTGTTGCTTCCACCATGCTATACTTTTTTTTATTTTTATTATTATTACTTTTTTGACAATAGGGCATGGGATATTCCATTCAACTTAAAGAAACAGGGGTCTCATAGCATACGCAGGAACAAGAAAACAATCGGCATGTGGGCTCCCTCCGGACCACTCAAGCCTCAACTCTAACTATCAAGAATATTAACTCCATCAACAATAATATCAGTACTAATACTTGCAAATCGGAATGCTAAAAATTCACCAAGTGTTCGTTTACCACCGAGAAAGGCATCATATTACAGGGGATGCAAAATGGGATGCTAAAAATGTAGACTAGTTGACAAGCGATCCGCTCAATAGCATGGACACAATTAGATAAGACAAATGAGCGGAAAAAGATGAATGCAGATTACAAGAAGGGACTTGGACTTGATGAGCGCAGCATCGTGCGAAGAAATGTCAAATTGTGTCTAAGTCATGCGCACGTGGGCAGAAGCTAGGCGCACATGTCAAGCAATGGTTACCTAGTGCACATCAGCAAGCATGAGCCAATCGAGCAGCAAAGGAACTGAGAACCCTCCAAGCAAAAGATGACTTTTCCAAACCTATAGAAAAGTTAGAAGGAAATTAGAGAGGAGTTTATCTTTAGTAGGATTTGATATTCATTGTAATTATAAATTTTTCTCTTGATATGTACATGGACTCCTTTTGTAGTTGTGGATGCCAACTACAACTTTTTAAGTATTAGCATGAATACACTAGTTGATCTTTCAACTCATATAGACACTTCCGTAGGCTAAGTTGGGGGAAGAGACGTGAGTTTCTTGTGTAGGCCCGGCACTTGTTTAATTTATTTGTGAGATTGACAAAGTTACACGATTGGGAGGTGGGTTCTAGTAATTTATTTTGTCAATTTATTTACTTGATTGTTGGGTTGCTTTTGCTTGATATTCTACTCAATCTTGTCAAATTTAAGCACTTTTCGGGTACACAGGTTAGGCTAACTGGTTATACAGGCAACTTGGCCATAGTGGGTGAGTTTTAGGCAAAAAATTGCCTAAGTATTTAACCTATGTGACATTAAGCATAATAAGTTAGGAATATAATTATAATTATTTGGAAATAAGTCTATCATAATTAATATTTTCCTAAATTACTCAATCTTATCTATTATAATACTAACAGACAGTGCTATTTGCAATATAGCTTTTTCTAAATCCAGTGCACTTGGACATTTTTACTTTTTTCATTATAATTTTACTTTAAATAAACATTATCTTTCTAAAAAAAATTCTCTTTATTTTCACCATTCTACTAAACAACTACAACTCCACTTCAATTTAAACATACAAGTCCACTTTAATCTAAAAAGATATAAAAGATAATAACTAATTAATATTAAAAATATTAATCGGTAATATTAATAGTTAAAATGATATTAATAATTAATCATTAATATTAAATATTAATTGATTGAAATAAAACTTAGTAATTTAATAATAATCATCAAATCAAAACAAATTTAAAATTAGGGGGTAAAAAAAGAAAAAAGACATGATAGTACTCGGCCATCAATATCAAGCTAGTCATCGGATGCCGAGTCAGGCCCTCAGAGGCGAGCTCTTCCTTTTGTTTTTTTTTTTTTTGTCCTTTAAATTTCTTCTTCTTCTTTAGTTTGTGCATATGAATATGAAATCAGAATATTTATAGAACTTGATTTAAGATACTAAACTTAAAGTTTAAACATTAACTAAAACATATAAGTTAAATATAAAATTCAAACATAATATAAAAATAATTAGGAATCACATATCAAAATTAAAAAAGAAAAAGGAAAGAAAAATATAAGGCTTGACCATGGTAGCCGAGCCACTTCAAGCAAACTCAGCCATGGTGGTCAAGCATCCTTACTATAGTTTGGTCATGGCAGCGAAGCCTATTTAGCTGGCCTCGGTGGCATCAGCCGAGGTGCAATAAATGAGCTCAGCCGAGCTCCAAATTTTCTGTTCGGCCACAATGGCCAAGTACAAATCCGTGAATAAGT
The DNA here is from genome assembly GCA_014898755.1 of Handroanthus guayacan. Lineage (NCBI taxonomy): Eukaryota > Viridiplantae > Streptophyta > Magnoliopsida > Lamiales > Bignoniaceae > Handroanthus > Handroanthus guayacan. The sequence continues at coordinate 494,448 of JACFYI010003829.1, forward strand.
TAAAAAAAAAAAATTAAGTGTTTTTATTTTCGTAATCTGAATTTATCTGAACATCTGCATTGGTTGAACTGATTTCGTTTTCGTAATTTGATTGACTCATGTTAAATTCTAAATATATATATTTAAATTTTAGTAGAATTATATATTTTAAGTGGAAAATAGTTAAATAATAGTTGAGAGAATTTTTTAGTAGAGGAGGAATTTTTCTAGGAGAGAAGGTTGTTATGAGAATGATAAAATTGCTTGAGTGTACTGGACTTAGGTGGTGTTTGCAACTGATTCTAATAATTACATATGTGATTATGAGCTGCTGAAAGTTATTTTTGAGTGTTTGGAAACTCTGCTTCTACTGTAAGTTCTTAAAAAATAATTAGCAATAATCTATAATCTCATAAACAGCATTGGGACTACTTATGAGATGTTGTAAGCTATACTTATAAAGAAATAAGTTATTATAATTCTACACACTACCACTTTTTGTTGGTTTATAGTGAATTATTTGATGATTTTCAAACACCAAGTACTTTTGATTATAATCCAATTTTTTCTTTCAACAAAAATAAATGATTATACTTTTACGTAATCTGTTGCAAACAGCACCTTAGAAAAAGTTGCACTACAAATTGCGTTTCAGTATACTATATTAGGAATTTGGTGATTGTTGCTAAAAACAAATTCATTCACAAGCTTACCTAGATCAACAAATTTGAAGGGCGTTATCACCAATGGTATACATGATTCTCCAAAATTCAGGCTCAAATTTGAGGGAGAATATAATTTAATACGGTTAATATTCTTAAAATAGAATTACTCATTCTCATTTAGAATAATTTAGAAATATAACTATAGTTTTATTGGTATTAAAATTTGATATAAATTAATATTCTTAAACTACTCAATATGTAATATCCCGAAATTTCCTTGATTTGAAATTTGGGCTTGTAAGAATATTATTTTGATGTTATAGCATGAATGATATTCTGATTTAGTTCCTGTATTGGATTTAGGATTACTGTCCGACCGCAAGTAATGTCCCGGATCACGAGGCGGAATGCTATCGTGAACCGGGGCATTTCACAATATTTTTTTTTTCTTTCTTTCTTTGTTTTTTTTTGGTTTCAATCTTATTGATACCATACTATAAAATATAGGAAATTGGTGCTTGAGTCCAGCTAACCTATTCTGATTTGCAAAATAAAAGTTACATTTCTGGAATAAAACACTAAATATTATAAGTATATTTAGCCGCGAAAAATGCATTGAATATTTTTTTCAAACGTAAGATTCATTTAATCAAACGAATAAGGCAACATTTAATTCAACTAAATCATTACAAATTAAGTTTTCTTAAATTCCTTATGTACAATTTCGGAAAATAACAATAATTTTTATGGAAATAAAAGTTTATAGAAATTAATATCTTTTGATAATTTACCAAAAAATTATTATAATATGCCAAAAATAGTTCTAATTATATAGATACATAATAGATTCTTTCTATATATATTCTTAAAAAAATTATTGATTGGTTAATTATTATTAAAAGAATGTGCATAAATTACTCTTGTCTAACGTCTATCTCCTAGTATGTATGTTTATTTAAATTGTGGCACACTCGATGTGTGTGACTAAATTTTTTTTGTTTACAAACTTAAAAAATATTTATTTATTTTTAATAATGAAAATATTTCTTAATTATTGAATATTGTTACTTGATTTTATTTTGTAGGTTAGCATGATCAAAAAATAAATTCGGATAAACTAAAGTTGAAAAGAAGAAAAGTATTATTGAAGAACAAAAGTAAATAAAAAAATAAATATTAAAAAAGAACTAAAAGAAAAATATTTTATTTTATTTTTATTTTTTATAACTACCTTATCATAATTTTTTATAATAGAGTTATTTTTATACATTTAGCATGACAGGAAAAAAAAAAAACTACATTTGGTCCTCTTATTTCATATATAGTATAGATAGATAATAATATAAATAAAAAACATATTATTAGTGACACTTAATTATTAATTTTTCCATTTATCGTACCTGCCACATGTTAGTATAGATATATAAGAGATTCTTTCTGTATATATTCTTTAAAATTAAAAAAATAAAAAAATTTATTGATTGATTAATTATAATTGAAACAATGTGCGTGTATTATTTCGTGTGTGCCTGGTGTTGGGCATGCTTATTTAAATAATAACGAATCATTAATGACTCTTAAGTACTATTCTTGACGCAACTAATGACGTATCATTAGTAACTCTTAATTATTATTCTTTTCTTACAATATTTTCACTACTTTGGACTCTTCAGTCTTCAGCTGTAGGCTGTGTACGGATTTTTATTTTTAATAAAGTGATGGGGGAAGTGAAGCACGTGGGCCGTCGTATAGTGCAACAGATGTGGCTATAGGCATCGCAATCCGCATTTTGCCTCTTCTAAAAATATCTTGGCCGTTCGTTTTTCTTGTTTTCTATAAATAGGCAGGCACCAGGTGTTTTCATCCTTATCACTTTCACTCACAGGCACACACACACTGATAGCCGAAGGGTAGTACCTGAAGAAGCAGAATGAGTACAGTTTGTGTAACTGGAGCATCCGGCTTCCTTGCTTCCTGGCTTGTCAAAGTCTTGCTTCAGCGTGGTTACACTGTCAAAGCTTCTGTTCGTTATCCCAGTAAGTGATTCTTCTCTCGATTTATTTTTTTTCTTGTTATGATTCTGGTGTTTTATTAGCATTTGCTGGAGGGGGTTACCAGGGATTTTTACGGTTTTTTTTTTTTGGTGATTATATATATGTTTTGTGTGATCCTCTAGGTTTTTGGTATTTTTGCTGAGATAATTGGCAGAAATGCGATCTAAAACTTGATGTTGAAACTCGGGTTAATGTTTTAAGGGTCACCGTCTGGAAGTCTTTATGATTAATTGAAGATTTGGAATAATCTGCAGATGATCCGAAGAAGACCCATCACTTACTTTCACTTGATGGAGCCAAGGAGAGACTTAAATTGTTCAAGGCAGATCTGCTGGAAGAAGGGTCCTTTGATCCCATTGTCGCTGGTTGTGATGGCGTTTTCCATACTGCATCTCCTTTTTTCTTTGATGCCAAGGACCCACAGGTTCCTTACTCTTTCTCTTTTTCCATATATTTAACGATTCCCCTTGTAACAGACTTCACCCACAGATGACTAAAACCAAAGAGAAATGGGCTTCCAAACACATAAAGCAGAATAGATCGTATGGTATGAAATTGAAATATGTTGTTTGTGTATTAATAAAACTGAATCTTTTTATGAATTGAAACACCGACTATGCCCTAGAACTTAAGAACCCATATTTTGACGTTTGGAGTAAGGTGGAGCACTCCATAGCTTGAGTAACTACAATATTTTTGAGTTAAAATAAGATACGCCCATTTGTTGGCGGCAGTTGTGAATGTGGTCATGTAGCTACTTTTGGAGATGGATCCTAGCTTGTAAAATAGACAAAATGTCCTGTCTAACTTGCGCAACTGCTTTTATATGGAATTTCTTTCAGAGGACTCGTCTTTCGCTATGATATTAAAGCACATAGTATGCCCTTATTATGTTGTCAAAGCATTAACATATTTTCTCATTCCAGTATACGGTTTTTGTAGTCTGAGCTTCGCTATTTCATTATGTTTATATGATTCGGACTCTGTTTTCATGTTGTTCACACTTAGGATCATCTGTTATGCTGCCTTTTTCTTTTTTTCCTCCCACTATTCCTTGAAAAAGAATTTAGACCTTTCATATTCAGCTATGTTGAAAGTGAGATGGTCTTGATTATCTTCTTGGTTCTACCATCTTTGTCAAGCATTTGTTACTCAATTAAGCTTTCGCTTCCTGTAGGCAGAATTGATTGAGCCTGCATTAAAGGGAACACTGAATGTGCTTGGGTCTGTTGCAAAAACACCTTCTATTAGAAGAGTTGTTTTGACATCTTCTGAAGCTGCGGTTTCTTTCAATGGTAGACCTCGAACACCGGAAGTGGTAGTTGACGAGACGTGGTTTTCTGATCCAGACTGGTGCAGACAAAATCAGGTAAATTTTCTATTTCTTTTATTCCATTTTAGGTAATAAACATTGATCAAGTTGATGGGCACACAGTTCTAGCGGGGGTCATTTTTTTTCAGTGTCTGCTACACTTCTGATTACATGATTTTAGTTTCTTCATTCTATATGTGTCCTTATTTTCCCTGAGATAATGTGATCTGCCAACATTCAATGGAGAATTTGGAAGAAGAGAGCAGCAGGAATATGGAAAGCAACGAGATGATGTTTGGGTCAATCCTTTTCAAAGGCACTTTAGGTATTAAGATAATAGCTGGGTAGTTTTTGTAGCCTATGCATAACCATTGTAAGCCAGGAACAACCTACTATGGGGAGAAGTGGCAGAGTTGGACAAATGTTTATCCCCACTCTAACTTTTATATGTTGTACCAATTGGATATATCTCATATCCACAGTTTGAAGATGGAGTCTTGAGTGAAGAATGAAAAAGAAAGTGTATACCATCTCATGATTTATCATGACGTAGATTTTTTAGGACTTAATAATTTACTGCAAAGAAAATTGAACTGATTGTTGCTGTCCACTGTTCTTGACAATTTGCTCGTTCTCATTGTCACTTTTATTTTGACATTGAACACTGTAGTCTGATTTCTTTTTGCCGCAATTTTTGCATATTTCTTCTACCAGCTGTGGTATGTGCTTTCCAAGACATTAGCTGAGGAAGCTGCCTGGAAGTTTGTGAAAGAGAAAGGCATTGACATGGTCACAATAAACCCAGCGGCTGTACTTGGTCCACTGTTGCAGCCAACACTCAACACAAGTTGTGGTAATATCTCATATTTGGTAAATGGTAAGTTTTTTCCATTAAATGCCTTGATTTTTTGCCGTCTTCTTGACAGGAACTTCTCTATACTTGACTCATAGCATGTTGTTTCAAGTGCAGCTTCCTTTTGCTTTAGATCACCTAGTGGAATCTTTGATCTGGCTCCTTATATATATATATATGTGTGTGTGTGTGTATCTATATATAGATATATTGTTCTTGTATTGTTTTATCCTCTGACAAAGCCACTAGGTTTTAGTTGGTGAATATTAATAATCAGCAAACTAAATTCAGAAGTTTTATTCCGTCTCTTTTTCTCAACTTATATGATGAAAACACATGGTGGATCTCTTGGTCTTATACAATTTATTTTTCTTTGTTTGAATTGTGACATCAAGAACATCTACACGAGTACTTCTGACCTCTTCGTTCTTGGAATATATAGGTGCGGAAACATTCCCAAATGCCACATATGGATGGGTGGATATCAAAGATGTTGTGGATGCACATATATTGGCATTTGAGAAACCCGAAGCTAATGGAAGATATCTCATGGTTGAGAGAACTGCACATTTCTCGGAATTTGTGAGGATACTGCGTGAACTGTACCCTAACTTTAAACTTCCTGAAAAGTAAGTCCCTATTGTGATTAGATTTTTTATTATTTGCCTTAAATATTTGCTTTGTGTGAAATTAGATTATGTGTGATTTTGTTCTAAAGATGTGTGATTTATTTTCCAGTATCATCTCATAAGAAAAACATGCCTTCTTTAGGTGGCGGGGGTCATTTGAAATGGTTGAACCAAACAGATGTTCTGTGATGCAGTTGTGATCATTTCAATTTCCAGACCCATTAGTATTTTCAAAATCTTGTAGCTGCTTGAGAAAAGCTACTTTCTCCCTTGTCCTTTACTTCTCCTATTATATCGGATCGGAGCTGTATAGCATCCCCTTCTGAGCATCCATGGTGTATGTTGAAATCCACATGGCCACTCACAATTTTATTTCTATGTGCATTCATGAGTAAAACGCAAGATAGTCATCTGATTCTTTCTGCTTCTTGTGTCCGTACCTTTATTTACTGGCTAATCTAGCAAAAAAAGTTTAAATCTAACCTGATTTTGTGCACTTAATGGAGATTCAAGAGTTGTGAAGCTGTTGCCCGGCATGTTTGTCGTCTGGAATCCAAGGTGCTAATGCCAATAGTTGTTTTTGTCCTGTACAGGTGTGCTGATGACAAGCCATATCAGCCTACATACCAGGTCTCAAAAGAAAGAGCAAAAAGCCTTGGTGTGAAATTCACCCCAATTGAACAAAGCGTCAAGGAAACTACTGAAAGCTTGAAGGAGAAAGGCTTTTTGAAACCCACATATATTTAAATGCTGCGTTGTTCTCGTTAGGGATTGTTATCAGTACATGAACTTTTGAAGGCCACATGTATTTTGGATGCCCCCTTGTGTTCTATCAAGGGCTATGGTATGGTTGTTATCGGTATCGTTTAAAGCGTGTGTTTGTTTACTTAGAACAATCCATGTGTCACTTCGAGCTACATTCTTGTGATGTGTTTTGAATAATAGGATCTTGTTTTGGTTTCCAATGGCATGCTGATTGACTGATTCTTCTGGTTAAGCTGGTACGTTCTGTATGGGCACCATCTTAAGGGGTAATTTTGTCGCTGCATTTTGAGGTTTGGATAATTATACTCTATATTGTTAGTTTGATTGACGAAAATCTATATGAAATTTGTGTAATATTACAATTAGATTTCTTAAATACCTTCAAAATACAAGGTGGATGAAAAAAAGGCTGCTTGCTTCTCTCCTCGATTGATGGCGGTTTATGTAGTGGTTAGTCTTTCTACCAGAATGCCTTCTTGGTCGAAGAGCCAATTTACTAGTAACGGTGCATGAAGCAGAAAAAACTTGCGTGAAGGACGTTTTCTTCTCTGCCTTCTCCTCTCCAAAAAAGTACTTAATGTTTTCTAGTATTTAAAAAAAAAAAAAAAAAAAAAAAAAAAAAAATTCTCATGTTTATCAAAATAGAAAACGCTCTTGTATTTCTAAAAAGAATGAAAGACAATTACTGGTTGTCACAGGTGGTTCATGTGCACATGAATATATTTTTAAGTAGAAAATATTAACTTACAAAATACTAATAGACTACTTATCTCTAAAGCTCACACCAATAATTTATTTTCTAAATTTCAATAAATGCTTAGTAGGCATGCAATTGATCTTTTAAGCTCTTTCTATGATGGAAGTATTTTTCATTGAAAGTTTCCTCCAATTTCTTGAATTAAATAATGCATATGAAGAACACCCAATAGATATTTCGGTCTAAGTGTAGAGGTGATCAATAGTACAAGTTTTTAAGAATACGGTGAAGCTTTAAAAAATGGAAAGGGTACTTGGCATTGCGTCGTTTCCGGAAAGAAGTGATTTACAGTCAAGAAATTTGAAAATTGGTAGTAAAGTGAATATTAAAAGTTGAGAGTATTTGTAACTAAAAATAAAAAATAATCAAAAGCTAATAGTGGTTGTTTGCAGAAGAAGTAATTTTTACGGCTTTAATGTTTTGAATTCCTATTTTGCCCTCAAATATAATGTTCTCACAACATTAACGAGGATAATAAAATATTTCAAACCTCTTTTATACGAAACCTAAGGTAGAATCTAAAAGTATTTCAATTTTAACTTATTTTATCTTAAATTTGCATTTAGCAAAAGCAAAAATTACGTTATTCTTTCAATTACTTTTTAGTATCTAAGAACTACTAGTAAAAGCAATGCCAAACACCCAGAAGAAGTTTTTACAAGAAAATGGAGAATATTTTAGACTGATATTACAATTACAACTTAATTTAATTGAATAGTTAGGTAAGTAAGATGATAAACTGGAACATTCAAAATTTGTTATGAGAACTACAAGCTTATTCATGAATTTTCAATTTTGTCCTTATTTATTTATTTTTTGGTTCTTGTTTTACGAAAAATCAAAAGATAAAATTTGTAAAATCATTAAATAACTTTTACTTTGGAGACAAAATGAGCTTCTTTCTCTTATAATAGCATGGACAATTAAGTATAATGGGCGTGAAATGTCATTTCCCCTTGGAGTAGATTCTTCTTAACATTAGCACGTTAGTGGCCTAGTGGACCAACGCACTTGCAATTTATGTACACTATATGCTTGCATCATTAATAAAAGATTAGTTGGTAATTTTACACATTAAACGTATCAACATAGAAATGTATATGCAAGAAATTAAATACTATTTTGCATATATATATATATACACACACACACATACACATAGGGTTCTCTGTATCATTTAGAAATAACTACCTCAATGCTCGTTAAGATTTGGCATAATTATCTTCTTCTTCTTTTCAGGGGGATTTGGTATAATTATCAAAACACCTTCTATGATTTAATAATAACAATTACATCCCCGAAAATTTTAAAATATTATAAGTAGACCTATGTACAAGGGGGTGTCCTTGTAATTATGCAAGTTTGTGAGGTGTAATTATAGTTATGTATAAGTAATATGAAATATAATAGTAATTATTCAAATCTCAATGAAGTTTTTTGATAATTATGTCAAACATCAATAGTACAGAGATAATTATCCCTAACATTTAAGACAAATTTCTGCAAAAAAATATGCAAAAGGATAAATGGAAAATCCTACATTTTTTGGCTAAAATATCTTCACTTCTTATCTGAGCTCGTTGTCGCTCCTCGAGAATTGTATTTGGCTGGGCGGGGGGGACGGAAAATGGAAGAGAGATTTCTTCTTTCCTGCTCCTACTGGCAGGCTGCTGGTTGGGAGGAAAATGGAGCATGAAAAAATTGAACATAGGATTTGATGGCAAAATTTTGTAGTTTTCACAAGAACTTTGGACATTATAGTAAATGCGCAAACTTAGTTAAGTAATGTGCCTCCTTGACGCCCATTTTTGGCTTGGTTACATCCGGGTTTATGAACCACCAAAGTAAATAATAATGGAGAAACATGGTTACGTAACTCAAATTCTCATTGTCCATCGAAACGATCCCCGTCTTATTTAGGCAGGTATCTCATTTTTCAATATATTATGATTTTCCTAATTTTTATTTTTTTCTCAATTTTTTTTTTTTAAATAGTCAAGATAAACTTGAGATTTCATATTATTTTATTTTTCATTCCTTAATATATTTTTTTCTCATTAGATGCCCTAAACCAAACGCAGCGTTAGATTGCTTTTGTATGAAATTAAACGCATAATTCTTTTTTTTTTTTTTTTTTTTT
>JACFYI010003829.1:524898-539867 GCA_014898755.1 Handroanthus guayacan
ATATATATATATATTATAAAATTTATATTATATATATTATAATATAAAATAGTTTATGTATTATGTATAATATTAAAAAAAATTACTAAAAGTCTAAAAATTTAAAAAATATGTTATGATATTTTTCTTTTTCTTATGTTTTTATATTGTTTAAACTCATAAATGTTGTGTTATTTAGTGATTTTAGATTTGATTGATTTTTATGTATATTATATTTTAAAAGAGTGTATTTTTTTTAAATAATTTTACATAATTTTATAGTAATATTTTATTAATTATTAATTTTTTCAAAAAGGGTATGGGGCAAGGCCGAGTGGGCCGGGTGAGGGTTCTGCCTTTTTAAGGATGGGTGTGGGTGCGGGTTTTAGGGTTTAGAACCCGCGGATGGGACGGGACGCGACGGATTTTAAAGCCTTATTTTCCCTGCGAGGCGGGTGCGGGTAGGGGGAAAACCCGCCCCGCCCCATTGCCACCCCTACCAAACGCAAGATCAACTCCAAATTCTTGCAACCACAAGAAATTAAGGGTTGGCACTAGGGTTATTTTCCATAAAAACTCTCTAATTCTTAAGTGAGGAGAAGTCTACATCACCTCATAATTCTAATATTTAAGGATTCTTGTTAGACTCCGCAAATCATGTGATATATAATTCATTTTTGCTTTCTGTAATATTTGCAAGCTCTCGCCAAGGCCTTACTTCCTCTATAATGTTTCTCTATAGTGGATTCTAACTTGAGGACAACTTTTCAAACTCAACCAATTCCTTGGTTATTTCAATCGCCCTGCTGAATTTGAGTTGCTTTTTATACCCAAGCCAAACCCCGAGATGCGCTAACCGTGCGAACAAACCCATTATCAACTTGTGTTATTACAATATTACTAAATTAAACTCATTTCTCTTTGAGTCTCAATGAAACAAAGAATAATTACTCAACTTTCTTGATCAACTCTATGATATTTGGGCCAAATGTTTTCAGCCCAATCCGTCACTATGTTTACATCAGATATAGTTCATAAAATGCTTATATATTATATTATGTAATAAAATATTGAATAATATAAAATACGTAACACCATTACAATATAAATCTCATTATTAAGACCTACATGATCTATAACATTTAATATTCCAAAATTCACTACATATATAAAAAGTCTCAAATTTTGAAGAAACATATGAATCACAATTATTGTATAAATGTTCAATCAAAATTTCCCTTAAGCCCAAAAAAAATATTTATTAAAACAAAAAAAAAAAACCCGAAAACCTTTTTGAAAAATTGAGGGCACAATCTTGCTATAAATCAAAGCCCCACGAGTGCCACCACAACCACCAATTTTCTTTCTCAGATAGACCCTCCACACCTGTCACCAAACAATTGGAACCCATCTCATTATTGGGATAAGAAAATGGATCAAATTTGTATGAATCACTATACTCCCTTTCCCACCCCATTTTTAACTAACAAATAACATCCACTTAGTCCCACTGCACACATTGCAAAATCATATTCACATTTTCCACTAGTTGCAATGGCTTCCATGACCATGAGCACCGCCGCATTCTTGGGTGGCTCTACCGCCGCCAAGCAGCTCCCCACCACCGCCCGCCGCGGCGCCATGGTGGTTAGGGCCTCGAGGGACTCCGACAAGATGGCGACAAACGCTGATGAGGAGAGCACCAACACCAGGAGGAACTTGATGTTCGCGGTGGCTGCTGCAGCTGCGTGCTCCGTGGCTAAAGTTGCCATGGCCGACGAGCCGAAGCGTGGAAGTCCCGAAGCTAAAAAGAAGTATGCCCCGATTTGTGTTACAATGCCTACTGCTCGTGTTTGTCACAACTGACAGGTTATGTATTGGATTAATGATGCTTTTGTTGATGAATTGGTCAGTCTTGGAAATATGATGTAAAACTTTGTTCTTGATGCTAATTTATCTTGTTTTACATTGTCTGTGTTTATATTACCAAACTTGGTTTAGTTGCTTTGGATGATTTTTGTTCCTTTTAAATAAAATACCTCAAAAAAGTGTGTAAACTCAGAATTACTAACGATAAGGTTATGTATATTGCATTCTATTTAAGAGTCCTTACCAAATTATCTATATAAGAATTATTTTATTAAATATTATTCTTAGAATATAATGTTTAATTCTATATTCGACTCACCTGTATAAAATTAATTGATTAAGAATATTTACAATCGAATGTGATCAGTTAAATGTTCCAAAATGTAATTACACCAAACCTCAGGACGTGTAGTTGTCATGATTCCTAAACTAAAAGGCGTCAATATCTTGCTACTCTTGGGCGTGCATTGACGGAAAGACACAGACAACATGAAAATTTTGGATCACATTCACACACACACGTGTTACATTTCTGAATCTAAAATAAGATGAAGATTTCGCAATCTTGTCCAATAAAGGAAATTGCAAAAATATACATCTGTGAATTCTGCAACACTACAGATGTAGGAACTCAGCAACATCTTCACACAAGCTCAAGAGAACTGAAGTTTACTCATTACCAAACAGTCAAAACTCACAAGCTAGATGCAAAGATTGATTATTTTGGTGTGTTTCACTTGCATCTGCTGTTACCGACAAGTAACAGCGACTCGAGAGAGATTCACATTTCAGACAAATGAGCAAAAAGTACGCGTAATGAAAATTACACAGTTGTTCATTCAATGTTGCCTTTTTAATGGGAGGCCACATAATTGCTGATGATATTCATAGCCAACTCATGAGGACTCTTTATCTTGGAGTCTTGCTAGAGCAGCAACACTCTAATGTGTCTCCTTGTCCCCTTCCCATTTATCCACCAGCTTCGCAAGTTTCTCCTTGCCCTGCCCGAAATGAAAACCATTGTTGTTTTTAAGTTATTCTCGGTAGCAGAAAAATTTACTCGCAGATTCTGAAAATGGTTTTATGTCCAAATCATGGCTTACCATGCGGTTTGTGAAGTCACCGAATGATTCTTCTTGTAGCCTCTCACATTTCCAGTGATGAAACAAAGGTTCCAGAACTTTCTCAAGATCATGAATCTTAACCTTATCCTTAAAGGCTTTTGCAAGGGATGTTTGATTGGGTGTTCCACCAAGCCAAATCTATGACAAATGAAAAGAATTCAGTTGTGTTTTCTAAGGATCATACCAAAATGTGTTAAAACAATACTTTTAAGTACCTGATAACGATTTGGACCATCACCAACAAGGCCGAGTTCAGCCATGTATGGTCTAGCACACCCATTCGGGCAACCAGTTACCCTTATAACCACAGATTCTTCATGCTTGAGACCAACCTAATATAAAGAGCAAAGAGTTGTGATTCCATTCTCTATGGACTTGAAAATTGTTTTTGGAAAGAAAGAGGTAGAATATACCTTCTCAAATACAGCTCGAACTCGCTTAAGGATGTCAGGTATTCCACGTTCAGCTTCTGTAACTGCCAAAGGGCACAGTGGAAAAGCTGGGCAAGCCATAGCTGTCAAATTGAGAGGATCCACATGCATTGGTTCCTGTTTAAACAGATCATTAGTTACATAAGGGCTAAATTAGCTTCCTGAAAGCTCAAAAAGATAGGTTCAATTCAAAAGAAGATGACAATATAAACTTTAAAATATTTTCTTATGCAGAAGGTTCCAATTTCATATTAAAACAAGAAATATATTAATAGTCTAGCGTGGCAAGTATAGTGGTAGCATCCACTGGTCGAATCAACTACCTTCAGTTTCACAAGACAATTGAGAACTATCATTGTACTTCTTGCCCTGTTCCCTTGTCCCGTATCGATTTCCTTATTTGTACTCATTTCAGCACTAAACTATATTATCGACTACTTTCCAACACAAATTGAGACTGTGAAGCAAATATTACTTAAGTTACATAAAAGCCACAAAGCTGCACATCGCAGAAGGCACTTAATTTATCACCATTTTAGTATATTTCTAGCGGCAGAAGTTTGCTGGCGAAGGAAACATGAGGTACTTAGTTACAATAGAGCCACAGAGTTGCATTTGTTGAAAGGGTTTCGTCGATATTTCATATTTGGTAGAAGCTCGCAATCATACTACTATACAAGCCATCAATTACTTCCACGTCTGCTTCTCTCAAACAAAGACATAATAGCCCATTGTTCATTCTGTTGTCAACAGAGAACACAGTCTAGATATTTCAAACTTTCCAATTTTGTTCTCTAGCACCATACAAAGTTATAATAACATTAGTAACCTTGTCATATTATAGAAACAACAGATAAATGCAATGGGCTAACTTGGTTTCAAAGTACTCAAAAGTACAATGTGATTAAACTATTGCTTTTGTTCACAAGCGTCGCTTAATGAGACTCCTGATGCAGACATACTTTAGACAAGACTTCTATCCATAACCCATGATACAATGTCCATTACTATCAAGTTCTTTTTATGCTACAATATCCATCAGAATCAAAAGCAACAAGTTTCTACCCTGCAACTAGCTTCTTCTTGGCAAAAGCTATTCTTAGAGTTTCTTAATGTTATATCCCACCATCAGAACTTTAATTTACTCAAATTAGAGGAGAGCTTCTATGATCTCACGCAGCCATGCTGCATAAACTACTGAGAACACAGAACGTCAGTATCCTATTTCTCTACAGATAACCTATTAGACTCTGTTATTACATTGCATGAAGATGTGTATGCAGTACAGAGATGCACATAGTTCAGTGGCATTACAACAAGATGGTAGGATATCTTACCAGCAGACCGCCCTGCGCAAGAGCAGTAGTTATGGGTTGCTTCCATTCTTTCTTGACATCACACAATATAAGATTCTGGTTCGGCGTAATTCGCACATTCAAATTATACTTCTCAATTATTTCCCTTAAAGTCTTCTTCATTGTCCCCTTGATTCGGCCATTATCAACATGAAGACCACAAAATAACGCTCCATCTCCCTGCAAAATAACCATTCAACGATAACTACAAAAGAACAAGAAACAACTTGGAAAGCTAAGAAAACATAAAAACATACAGATCAAAGATTCCACAAAAAACCAATACAATATACAATATAGAAACTGAATATCTTGAAAGTAAAACCAACCTGCTCATGCCATCCCAAGTAGCTTTTAAATTCCCACTCAGGTAAATCAAGGCAGGGTTCAAACTTCTTCCCATAGTACTGTTCAACCACAGCTCTGAACTTTTCAATTCCCCACGAGCTGAGTAAGTATTTCATCCTACTGTACTTACGATCATCTCTTCTCCCATTTTCTCTTTGTGTGACAACAATAGCCTTCACTGCATATAATATGTCCTCTTTTGGCACATAACCCAGCGGTTCTGCCAGCCTAGGGAAAGTGCTCTCCACCCTAAGTGTTCTGCCCATCCCACCACCAACCTGCAATGGTTCTCATAGATGACTTACAAATCATCGACTCTCAAAACAACGCCACGTGAAAATAGTTATAACGTAAATGAACTTACATATATGTTAAAGCCTTGCGGTTCTCCATCAGCATCAGACACAACAACCACACCAATATCATTTGTAAGAATATCCACTGAGTTGTCTGTTGGCACAGTGACCGCAATTTTGAACTTCCTTGGCAAGAACTGAGTTCCATAGATGGGCTCAGGTGAATTAGGGAAATTTGTACCATGTGAATTATCATTACGGGCTTCAACTACTTCAGGAGGTTCTGCAGACACAACTTTCTCTCCATCCACCCAGATATCATAGTAAAAACCTGACTGAGGTGTTAAGAGTGCAGCAATATTTTCTGCAGTTTTCTGGGCAAACAGATAATCTCTTTGGTGGAATGGGGCTGCTGGGGCCAGAACATTTCTGTTGAGATCACCACATGCACCAAGTGTAGAGCCCATAGTTTCAATGATAGAACTCATTACTGTCTTGAGGTCCTTTTTCAAAACACCATGGAGTTGAAATGTTTGCCTAGTTGTCAAACGAAGGGATCCAATCCCAAACTGATCGGCTAGATCATCCATGACCAAATAGAGTTTGTTTGAAACCTTTCCACAAGGGTTCTTCGTGCGAAGCATAAATGAGTAAGATTTATGACCACGTTCATCTCTGTTGTACTGTTGGTAGCTACCATGGAACTTGATCACTTGTGTAGCAGCCTCATTAATATTAGGGGCATCAGTTAATAACTCCTCATTGAGAGGATATCTTATGAAATTACTGTTCTCCTTGATGATTTCAACCTTACTGCGTTTTTTCTCCACAGAAGTATCTGGCTTCGCAGGCTGACAGGAATAATGAAAATCATCAAGTGATTAGTTGGATATAGTCCTTCGCAACTTGATTTTAGACAGATTTATCCATAAAAAGACAGAAAGGGATAGAAACAATACATACTTTTCATTATTGGTTGTATACTAAAGAAGGGTTTGCCACTATAATTGAAGGGAAAGAGCCAAAAACGAAGTCCAATAAATGAAACACCACAGCCACTTTATAGGAAGTGGGATCATTAATTGAAAATTTAAATAGAGATGAGAAATTGCATTGAATGACAATCATCTGAGGAAATGCCAGAGGCAGTAACAGTCCATGACATGCATCAGCAGTTCACTCCACGAACAAAATACATGAAATGATCAGCGACATTTCAACAATAATAAACAGAAAACATTGCTAGGCTGCATCAACTAAATTTTCCCAATGGGATAGTGATAAAACAGATGAACATTTTCTGCAAAATCAACAAAAACTCGTGCTTGATACTATTGATCAGTCAAATTGATCCTAATAGAATAAATAACAAGTTGAATCGAAAGCATATGAACTCATGATCGTCTGGGCAAAGTTTCTCTTCTGAAAAGATATGAAAATTCTCTGGTCACTGGTGAAAGGGACTGGATGCATGCTAAATTTCACCTGGTCACGTGCATTGATGAAATTGTCTCTGTTGCCAAGTTCGTTCATTCTCTAGTGACCTTTCCAAATAAAAGGTAAAGTTTCATGCCGCTTAAGGTCTGAAATGCTTAGCAATCACCTCGTCTCTTGTTGACAAGTGAGAACAAATTTAATTGTTTCATTTTCTTGGAAATGTAATTCCAAAGGAAATCTACAAAGGGAAAGTATGGTTTCCTGAACAAATATCGAAATCACCCAAATTTATCGATTGCTGGGTAATGAATTACTGGGCAAAATCCAAAAGTTTCCAGGAAAATAATATTGATAGACATCCAGCTATGATTGGTGAAAAACACATGACATGCACAACCAAAAATGAGAAGCCAAGATGCTGTTGGGATTCCTCATGCAACCGTCCAATTTAAACCACGCAGGTAAAGGCAGTTTTCTCTGCACTCGTTACATTTGCCTCTAATTTCAATTGATCTTTTGTTATTTTTGTCATCAAAATGTCCAACAGTTAAATACACAGACCAACTCATCACTGCAGTATTAACTATAGTATTTTCATATAAGAAAAATGCTCGCTAATGGGTGTAGACTTCGCTTAATACCATCTCCCACCAAATGGAAAAAGATGCTTCAAGTTCAAGCTTTACAACGCTTAACACAGAGCAATTCTCAAACTTTTCCACCCAAAAAAATTAATTCAGTGAGAAATAGTAAAAACATCCCCGAACTTTACTAATCATAAAAGTAACCATTTTCAGCACATGTAATAGCTACACAGATTTCCTTATCGGTTTATTTTCAAAAAGCCATAAATCATCCGTTTCCAAGTGATACTGATACAGCACTTCAATTTCAAAAGAAATTGCCGAATCAAGCTCGAAGTGAAAAAACGAGTAAAATAGAAATAATACCGTGGAAACGGCTCTGACGAAAGAGGCGTTGCCCCTAGAAGAAGCACGGAACACCTTCGGGCGTTTGGTGAGCAAAAGCGAATTAGAGGCGCTCTTCAAGCCAATGAAGCTCGTCCCAATCTGGAGCTTGGGGTCCTTGGCGATGGCAGCGTTGGCAGCCCCGAATGACGTCGTCATGTCGTGCGGATGCTTCAGATCGCTTGGAAAACAACGTCAAGCGTTCCTAGCTGAAAAAGGTAAGCAATCTATTTTCGATGAAAGATATATTTGAGAAGCGACTGGCAAAATGAACGTTTCTGGTGGGGTGGTGATGAATATAAAGAAGCCGACTGAGGGCTGGTGAGTGTGGCATCACGTAACTGCGGCGAGACTTCTATATTTGTACTTACTCCACGCGCTCCTCCCGCGATTTGCTAACAACATAGACGCTAAGAGGGTGTTTGGCATTATTTTACTTTAGAAAGAAGTCATTTTTTCACATAGAAGTTGAAAAACTAGTTGTAAAAGTGAGTAATAAAAGTTAAGAATATTTGTAATTAATAGTTACAATTTATTAAAAAATTATTGGCAGTGTTTGCCAAAAAGTGTGATTTTCCATATATGTAATTATATTTTTAAATTTTAAATTATAAAAATAAAGATAATAAATTATTTTTATAAATTATTTTTAACTGAAACGCAGAAGTTAGAATCTAAAAGTACCTCAGGTGGTGTTTTTAGATTCTAACTAATTTTAGCCTAAAATCATTTTTACAAAAGCAGAATTTGCCTTATCAAATACTCTCAAAATCATTTTTCAGTAGTTAGAAGTTAAAAGTTGGTCCCAAAAGCAATGCCAAACACCCTCAAAATTGCATTGCTAATCGGAAAATCTATACCATATAAAGTGAATAGTCTAAAAATAGTTATTTCGGTCCTTATTAGATAAATAGATAAAAATAACTCTATTTTAAAAGATAATTATAAAATATTTATAAAAAATAATAACTAAATTTTTTTTAATTTTTTAATATCTATTTTTTTATTCTATTTTTTTCTTCAAATATAATTTTTTTTACTAACTTTATTTTCTTGAAATTTATCTTTCAATCATGTTATGATATAAAATAAATTTAAATAAAAACATTCAATAGTTAAAATTTTTTTATCATTATTAAAAATAAATATTTTTTTTTAGTTTGTAATTTTGTAATGATAAAATTTAGATATACGTATCGAATACATCACAATTGCTAGTATAAATTATTTACAAGTTTAGTACTAAATTTTTTGAAATAGTTGATTTTTAGTCACATACATCACTTAATTTTAGTCACTTATAGTATTACACTATATTTGGTTCAAGGATTTTGATGAGGAAAAAAAAATGTTATGAAAAAGAAAAATAAAATTTCAAATTTAAAATTTCAAATTTATTTGATTGTCCAAAGAAAATTTTGAGAAAAGAAACAACAATATACAAAAATTACCTTTTCTAGTTACAATTCATTAATTTATTAGTATGTGTTAGAGCCCCCTTGGTTAGGCATATGAGTGATGATTTCCTTGTAGGGCCTTGAGTTAGCTATTGGAATGAGTCATGCTGAGGTTTATTTCCAATATAGCATTAGAGCAATGCTCATCCGGCCATCCTTGGTGTAGGGTCAGTCATTTAATGTTATTCTGTGTTTCAGATTGTCCAGCCCTGGGTATGAGCAGAATGAATCCTGTTATTCAAAATGATATTTTATCTCATATTTTATATTTTTAAATACATGATATTTGTATTGCATTTATTACTAAATATATTTATAAGGAAATATTTAATACATATGACATGTATTTAAAGTATAGAATAGGAGATCCAATCTGTGGCACGAGCGTGTGTTTGAATTCAACATTGGTCAAGTATATTGCCCTAATGGTGATGAGGTATTCGTCCAAGTGACAATAGTGCATATTCCTGGTGTTGGGTCACATCTTTCATGTTTCTACATATTTCAAATTTCCAATCTAAGAATAACCTACGCTCCTTGCACTTAAGGACTTTTTGGTGTGTCATATATACTAATTATGGATTTTACATACTAATTTGTATTCCTGCCAAATTGTAAAAGTATATAAATTAGTATTAGGTTTGATAGCTTTATCAATTTGTGAATAACACTAAAACGACATATATACTTGATCAAGTGTTTAGTAATCCTTGCAAATTTGTGTCTCCTAGAATAAAGTCATAAATGCACTTTCTTGACGTGCACTTCCCTTACGAATTGCAATGTTAAAAACATTATTAAAATTTCATCACCCCATATTAATTTACTATTAGGTGAAGACAAAATATCAATAATAGAAGAAATAAAATGCACTCACCCTTGTAGCCGGTCAGCCTGCTATTAAATATAAGATATTCAAAGAACTATAAGAGAATATAAAATAGTAGAGAAAATTCGACTAAACTCTCTGAACTCTATGCATTTTTTACTTTCCCACCAAAGGTTAAAAAAGTTTCATATCACCATCTGAACTAGATGAACATTTATATTTTGCAACCTAATCTAATTTCGGAATATTCTATCAAAATTCATTTACACACGTCGATGATGAAATATAAGAGTGATTTGTCCATTTAAAGTGCTTAATTGAAATTGACAATAACAAAAACTAAAGATGCACTTTAAAGTACTCAGCAATTCAGTATTTTGGTTAAGCCTGCTTGAAGGCGCTGGAAGTAGTCTAACTCAAAATGTAATGTTTAATAAGTTATAAGAAAATAAGGGTGCTTTGAAATGGGCAATTTTGACTTATAATTCACGTGAGCGACATGTGTGAATAAATTCCAATAAATATTTTATTAGAGAATTGGATTATGTCGCAGACTGTAAATATTCTTCTAATTCACATGCTTATTTAAACTTTTACTTTAAGCAACAAAGTGCAAAAATATCTATAGTTCAGGAGATTTAATGTAATTGTCTCCATAATAATATAATCAACTACAGTATTCTTGCCAAAAGAATACCCTAATTGTTAAGTGAGAAATTAGATATTTTTGTTTAAGGGGGGCGCGTGAAAGGTAGCGAGTGGGTCTTACCTGTTAAAGAGGGAAAAAGAGAATTTGGAAACGGGAATCAAAAGTTTGATACATTGAACCTGGACGCACTTTCGTTTAGAAAGTAGCAAGTAGCAAACTTTAAAAAGGTTAAAATTGGGGCAGCGGAGTTGGGTCAAAATACGAGTTTGTATTTGTTCTGCTGACTGCACCGCACTCGTCACCGAACATATTACGGAGAGCACTGAATAATCCTATGTGGCGTCACATGTGCTGGTGTAGCGACAAAGATTGCCACGTGCCAGTATGTCTGCAGGAGTGTTTGGTTTCGATTTTATAAACTGAAAATTTTTATTTTCATTTTTTCATTATATTTAAAATGTGATATAGTAGTTATTGATTTTGAAGCCGAAAAAAGAAAAAAAAAAATGTATTTGAATGATTTGTTAGAAAATATTAAGCATGACAAGTAAACGGATGAAAAGTTGTTAAATTTATAATTTTTATGCATAACAAGACATTTTTTTATATAAAATATGTATATTTTAATTATATTGAATTAATATTGGTTAATTTATGTCAAATTGAATTTAAATTTAATTGATGTGATAATAAAATAGTAGGATAGGTATAGAAATAAATGAAAACAAAAATGAGTAATATTTTTAATGAAAAGATAGGTAAATAAAGAGTTTTCAATTTTCAAATAATAAAAAATGTGAAAATGGTTGTTGGGAATACAACCGACGGGCACTTAACTTTTGTTGTAATGTTAATTTTAAATTATATGACCATATGATGTATGAATTCCACGGGGTCATTATGGTACACTATATTATGTATAGACCTCTTATTTTAGTCAATAAAATTTAACCAATAATGTATCAAGAGAAAATATAAATTACAAAAGATTAGCATGATGTACGTTTGGAGTGAGTGAGAGTGAGTCGATGGACTAAAGCTCAAGACATATAGATAGATACCTTCAACACAATCGATCACCTAAAAGTTTCTTCCACCTTTCTTTACCTAGATGCTAAGTCAATAGAATATATAACGTTATTGAGTGCACCTCTATCCTTGATGATTTAATTTTAGAACAAATAATCTCACTTTTAAGAAGTCCTTATAATATCTTACAAGAGGATCTCTTACTCAGAGCATCAAATTTCTTATTTCTTCTCGAAAATTTTATACCAAGGAGTATTTCCAATTTTCTAGGATGATCACTTTGGTCTTAAATCCTTCAAAATGGAGCAATATGTGGTAGTGAAATTAGGGCTCATTTTCATTAATGGATTGGGCTTGATAACTAAATTATGTGGGATAATACTATGTTTACTTCATTTGATAAGAAATGAAGTTTAGTCCGTGAATTAAGCATGGTTGGATACAAATTCTTTCATTTGCTTGATAAGTTATCAAGTTGAGCATGGTCTGATTGAACTATCAAGTCCAATGATTAATTGTTCTTCTTTTTTGCCAATTACAAAAATAACCATTCAAATATCAGATCTGTTTTCTCTTTCCTTCCTTCAATGCATTCTTTCCAGCTTTCTTTCTTTTTCTTTTTCTTTTTACTTTCAATTTTAGGAATATGAAAGGGCATATTTGGAAAAAAGCCATTTATCATCACGAAATTATCATGCAAAGTAAACATGATAGAATGTGCATCACACCAATAATTTTCCAAAGTAAATATGTTATTACTCATGTACAATAATCCTATCCCCATAAAATCACGGAATTCATCTCTCATATTTTTATCCTATCAATAAAAGGAAATAAACAAATAAAAGTGTACAATCGGTAAGAAAGCAGTGATAGTTTCCAATTTTCATCACAACAAAACGTCGTTGTAGCACGACTCACATTGCAGATCGGTCCATTCTTGATCTCCATGTCTACAAAAGGGAACTTCTGTCTGACACAGAACTTCATACATTACTAAGATAACATAATTCTTGTCATGAGATGGACTCGTAGATAGAACTTTAACAATCTTGCAAGAGTGCCCCTTTAATCCGAAAAAGCTCGCTAGTCATCCATGAGAAGAGACGACGCAGGGGAAATCATGTTACTTCTCCATGGTTCTGAATTATCACCGACTAGGGACGGGATGCCCCTATTTCAAATAGTGTTTCATTTCCTATTCCATAGCTTTAAATACATGCCACATGTATTAAATATTTTCTTATAAAAATATTTAGTAATAAATGCAATACACATGACATGTATATAAAAATATGAAATAGGAGATGAAACATCATTTGGAATAGGAAATCCTCTCCCCACCCTAAAAAATATAACGTGAGTAACAAAATTTTTTTTTTTTTTGATTGATAATGTGAAAATTATCACTAACTTTACATGATAATGAGAAAACTTGGATTTTGTTATAAAAATGATTTTGGCATGTTAATCTACACATTTTAATAAAGTGTGAGGCCCTCTATGATATAGCATCAAGTGCTTTTCCTTAAATACCATTTTTTATATTTTCATTTATTTTACTAGTAATGTCACTACACTATGTGTCCACCATATTATATCCCACAACGGCACAACCCACTCACATATAGTTGAATATCATATTTTACATATATTAATAAAATCAATATAATGTTATTATTTTTATGTTGGATAATTTATGATAATAGGTTTCAAATAATTTCATTAATAGGCATATTTTGAATAATTTAAAATATAAATGGTCACTGGATTACTTTAATCTTTAAAATTTTGAAATATGTCAAAACTAAATAACATGGTCAAAATATTCACAATAATAATATAGACTTACATGTATATAGTTATGTTTAAAAATAAAGATTATCAACGCACACGCATTGAGTATACACTAATTACTAGTATTGGTAAGAATTATGCTCAAATTGTCACTAAAAATAATTGATATCCTATATAAAGATAACATAATAAGAATACGATCTTGTCACTAATTATTTATAGTGAGCGCAACGGTTGCTCGTAATTGCAAAGGGTCATTTCCTAGCGGCTATGACAGCTAAATCATGGAACTTGGATGTAACAGAGGCTGAATTCAATGCCCTTTCAACGGCCATGAAATTGGCGGAATCTCTCAAATGGGAAAGGTTGGTTTTTGAAACAGATTCTTTGAAAGTTGAATCCATGATCAACAAGGAGAATTACCCTCCCCACCGGAGCCGCACCGTTCGAAGTCGCTTCTATGAAGAAGATGAAGCTTTCTAGGCCCTTACTGGATCATCTGTAAGTTGAGAGGGGTTTGGTTTTTCAGCCCATAATTTGGCCGGGTGGACTTCTTTGCTTGACTAGAGTGACCCTGTCCTCTTTCAGAAAATTTTCAATTTTTACTTTTGTGACGATAGATAGGCCCAACTAGATTTTTGTGATTCTCTTGATTGATTTTTATGAAGGAATTAAATTATATATATTAAAAAAATTTTGAAGTAATAGTTCTTGTTACTATTAAACTCTATGTGATAAAATAAAAATTATTGTCACCTAAAATATATTATTAATGCAAAATGAAAGTCACCATCACTTAATCTATATTATTGGTAACAATTTTGATACCGTCACACAATTTTTTTGCCACTCATGTCATGTTTTTTGTTGCATCTTATAAGCTCATACATTTTATAAGATTTTTTGTAGCTTATGAGGTGTTATATCTTATTTTAGGAATAAATCATCGAAATATTTGAGTAAAATAAGATCTTGAAATTCATAAAATGTTTTTTAAAGAGAAGTAAATGTGATGTTAGGAATAATAGTTCTGTAATTTATATGATTATAAAAATACAAGAAACATGTCAAGATCTTAAAAAATAAATTAAAAAATCTTACTTTTTCAAAAGAACTTATAAGGCCCGACATCTCATTTTAGTAACCTTTAAAATCTTTCCTAAATTGAAACCCAATATTAGGTAAAATTTGGACTAAATGATCGGGTATAGGTCTAGGCTTAATTAAAAGCATTTTTAATTTGACATAGACTATATGTTAGATTTTATGTATAATTTTGGATTTGAACTTGAACTTAGTTTTCATATTTTAGGACTTAATTTTAAATGAATATTGAATATAATTTGGAATTTATGTTAGATCTTTATTTTAATTTGAATTATATGTTAACCATAATTTGCA
>JACFYI010003829.1:545968-563389 GCA_014898755.1 Handroanthus guayacan
TCCGTAATGCTTACACAAGCATCCAAAAAGTAATACTTCTTGGTAAATATCAACTACATTCACTTCCTATCACTGTATATCTGTGAAAAAAAATGGGTATAATTCCATTTTAATTGTGGTAGGTATATTTCAAAATACAAGATTTTCATATCACACTCGAGGTATGGCCCAACAAAATATACAACAATGTTCATCATTCACGAATGTAGTTACGTGATAGGGACAACCAAAGAGCATTGTGATTGATAAACATCCCCACTTCAAAGCTATACTTCTCAAGAAGCTTTCTAGGATAAACCAAACAAGTGAAAATTGTCAACTCCAAAAAAAAGGGGGGGTATAGTGAAGAAGAAGAAGAAGAAGAAGAACCCTCGATGATTCCCTCAGTGACAACGGCAGTATTCACAGTTGAACTATGTACAACAACAATGCAGGAATAACCTCCCTCGTTCACATTTTTCTTTCTTAATATATTTCACACGTCTAGCTACTTACAAACAAATCAACCTAAATAAAGCCAATTAAGAAAGCACTCGTCACCTAAGCCACTCATGGAGGTGTAATCGGGAAGAAACAGAAATTAAGAAATGTTATACAAGCAAACAGCAGCAATATCGTAAACCGGCTGGAAACAAGAAAACACCAAAAACAAGAGAAAAATAAGAGCTTGGGGACTGTCCCTTTTAGTACCTTGTTCCGTCTCTTAGCCTCTGTAGCTTCTAGTGGTTTATCTACCCTCGTTGGCTAACTGTAGAGACCCTTCCCTCATCAACTTCAAACTAAGACTGTTGAATCTCTCACGAGAATATTGTCTCGATGCTTTTCTCCAATCTGTACCAGCCTTCATCATTGCAGCAAATTCTTCATAACTTATACGACCATCCTGCATGTCGCAACGGATTAAAATCTTTTAGATCATATATAGATAGAAAATCTGAAGTCAATTCTTTTGCCCTTCTTTTAGGCTTGAGATGAGAAAAATAAATAAATAAATAAATAAGGCAAGGCACAGTTATCTTAACAACCTTAGGTTTGTTATAATTAACAGAGAGTCTATTTATAACATTTCAATTAATATGATAGATTTCCAAGGGGTCTAATTGTAGTATTACACAAGCTCTTTGAGTTTTACTTCATCTGAACTAACAGCAGGGGGTGTTATAGTAACTACCCAAATTACAAGGTTAATTTTGTAATTATGGACCTCATGTGGTGTTCAAGAATATATCCGCTTTTGGCATTTATAAATCAGCATCGTGTTATATATATGTCTACGCATGCATATATGTAAGCATATACATACTTTCACATATATATCCGCTATTGGCATATTTATAAATAAGCATATATCTGTATTATATACATGTCTATGCATGCATATATGTAAGCATGTACATACATGATTTATATATAGCACAGACTCATTTAGATGCAACTGACCTTATCTGTGTCAACATCATGCATGATAGCATTGATAACTTCCTCACTATTGGCATCCTCTTCATCACTCAAGGCATCCCGAAGCTCTTCAATCTCTATATATCCGCTTTCATTTCGATCAAAAAAGGCAAAAGCTTTGTGTAAGTGCTCATCATTGGCCATTTTCCTAAGATGTACAGAAACAGCCACAAACTCCCCATAATTCAAAGTTCCATCTCCATCGACATCAGCCTGTAAAGCCAAATATTTGCTTACTAACCAGAAAAGGAAAAAGCAAATATATCCATTTTAAGTATCGAGCTTGACATATTTAATTATAGAGGATTTGGCGGGAGTAGAAATGACGGAATAGCGATGAGAACACGAATGTAATCCTTACAGCTTCCATTAGAATCTGAATATCTGTGTCAGGTATCTGGTGGCCAAGCATTTGCAAACCAATTCTGAGTTCTTCGAGGTTAATTTTACCCTTCTTTCCGGTGTCCATCATATCAAATGCTTCCTTAATTCCAGCTACCTCCTCCACAGACAAGTGCTCAGCTATAACCTGCGTACGTAATGAGCCACAGACATCAAGAAACGCGTCAATATCGGTTTGCTCCCTTTATTTCATAATATCCTTCGAACATAAATGTATGTATATGTGTACGTCTATACGTACATCTATACGTACATACGTATGTATGCATGTTGTACCATTATGATGAAGCATTAATGAGCACCATACCCGTAGAGCTCTCTTTTTGAGCTTATTCATCACAGAGAATTGTTTGAGCCTTGCTTTCACAGTCTCACCCAGTGAGACATTTGGTGCCTTCTTTATATTTTGTAACCAAGGATGTTCTGCATTTAGATGAGCACAATCCATAAAAATGTACTCTTCTGTCTCCACGGTCACCATAAGCAGAAAACTAGAAGTGTGCTATACAACTCAATTTGAAGTAAGCAACATTTACCAAGGACTTGCCGAGCTGTGAGTCGCCGGCTGGGATCTGGATCAAGCATTTTCTTGACAAGATCCTTTGCATTGTCCGATACCTTAGGCCATGGATCTCTCTTGAAATCAATTACAGAACGAATAATTGCTTGTGCCACTCCTTGCTCAGTTTCTGCAACATCAGAATAAGCATATGAGATAAGTAATTAAAGAAAAAAAAAGGAAGAATGAAGGCCAAATAGGCAATATGACTTGCATTCTTACACGTGAACTTGGGTTCCCAGAGCAGAAAATAAAACTAAAAAGTAATAAATAAAGCATATAATGCCATAACTTAAGTGCTCGTACTTTACATCTAAGTCTCTATAATTCCAAAAGGAACATAACCGCCCTCTCAAAAGTGACTATAAGCTGAAGAAATGACATGCATTAATTTATCTCTTTTGTGTTAGTTAATTAATAGTATTATTCATTCACCATTTTTATGATCATATGTGATTAAGTAAATTATCATACTATTATAATTACTATTATTATACAAAATCATTACAACTCATTAATAATTTTATCATTATTTTAATTTAATAAATATTATTTTCTACCTAAATCCATTTTTTACTTTATTTATTTATTTATTTATTTTTTGAAATTCTACCTCAATACTAGTATAACAACCTTATCGATATACTAAGTTATATTGTTGATGAGAACATTTGTATTGGTAATTTTCAATAATAAATTAAATCATAAAACAAAAAAATTAAAAATCAAAACTCGCAGGCTCTCAACACCTGAGCTTAAGCTCCGACCAGTTCACTATGCGGACGAGCCAGCTCAACTCAACTGCCATTCCTAGTACTCAGAATTTGATACCTTCCAAAAATTTCAGTACATTGTTCTCTGCCAGATGCGGGGTAATGTAAGAGGAGAAACTAATTCAAATGTATGACCCTCTCAAGTAAAATGAGGGGATGTAAAGTGATAAAAATATGGACTCCAGCACTTATCATTACCCAACAAGCGCACATAAAACTCATGTACTGTAAAATCTTAGATTTACAACAATTTTGACCCTCTGCTATATTTTAAAACTCAATCGCATGATATCAACATTTCAAGGCACTCTTCCATGTTGATTTTTTTTAACTATTCTCAATTACATCCGAGAGCAGATCAAAACTACTGAAACTAACCTGCCCAGAAGGGAGGCACACCACAAAGTAGAATATAAAGGATGACTCCAGCACTCCAAACATCAACTTCTGGCCCATAGTTACGTTTTAGAACCTCCGGAGCCATGTAGTAAGGGCTTCCGACAATCTCATTGAACCACTCACCTGAAAACATTCACAAAATTCAATAGCCCCAGACTGACAGTGCTAAACGCATACAGACAGTTGATGACAGTATCACGTACCAGGTTTGAAGAAAACTGACAAACCAAAGTCAATTGCTTTTAAGGGGCTCGTTTCTTTCTTATTTGCAAAAAGAAAATTCTCAGGTTTGAGATCACGATGCATCACTCCTTGTTGGTGGCACATCTGCAGTATGATGAACCAGCAGTAAACCAGATTTCTAAGTAAAACGTACGAGCATATGGGCATATATGAAAGCATTTCAACAATATAGAGAAAGTAAAGATGATGATCTTGCAGCAGCAACATCACATAGATTGAACAAAAATGGAGGAATTCAACCAGATACACCGGTTGAAATATCAACTATGAAAAATGTAGCACTTCTGTGAGAAAACTATACTCAAGACTGAATTACATTCTCTGAAAGTATGTTGTCCCGTAACACAAATTGAACTATAAAACCTCTATGAAAATTTTGGCAGTGAACTCAAGATCCAAATATATAGAGCATAAACAAGTAGGAATAGTTGCAACGCTCACTACATTTTGAGCAAGTAAATACTGATGTGACGCAACAGTTTACCACGCAGGCAACAAATAAATTCCATTAACAAATCAGACAAGCAAATCGAAGTATTGTATCATTTGGTTGCAATTTAACCTGAACAACTTCCACAATGGTCTTCATTACATAAGCAGCTGCTCTCTCCGTGTAATGCCCTCTTGCAACAATCCGGTCAAACAGTTCACCCCCTTCACACAGTTCCATTACAATATGTACTGCACTATCATCCTCATAAGTGGCCCTCAATGTCACAATATTAGGGTGCTTAGGCATATGCTTCATGATCTCAACTTCCCTTCTTACATCCTCAATATCCACTGCAGTCCTCAGCTTCTTCTTCGATATTGACTTGCAGGCTAATTTCTCTCCAGTCTCCACATCAGTGCACAAATAAGTTACCCCAAATTCACCTCTTCCAAGCTCACGACCAAGATCGTATCTCCCATTAATGTCGTGGCCCGTTGGATCTTTCAACACAACAAGCTTGTTTGTACCATCAGATCCATGAATTGCACCATAATCAATTGCAAATGGGTTGGGTTTGTTCTTTTTCTTCTTGACATCAGAAGAACCAGAAGGAGTCACACAGCAATTACCCATGATTCAAGAATAACTTAATCTTAATACTCTTCCTTGAAAGTGTGCCCCCTGAAATGTTTCCGCATTGCACCAATAAATCACATCAGGAAACAGCTGTCCAGAAAATTAATTCGTGCTGCCTAACACTAAAAAACTAAAAATAAAAAAAAACGAATAATGCCCAAGATTCACAACCCATTCTTCTCAGATTTGAAAAGAACACAGCAGAAATTTGATAATGTTGAACGTAAAATCTACCTTTTTCGGAAAAAGTTATATTTTTTGGAGGAAAAAAAACTGTAACAAAAATCTCCAAGAACTATGGAAGAATAAATATATATTTCTGCAACAAAAAAAAATAAAAGTCCTATTAAAATTAAAAAGAAAAACCTTACATAATCAATTAGGCATAACAGAAGTCATGAAGCTAAAAAATAACAAAAATGCAGGATAATAACCAAAGAACCCACCCTCAATGTACTTCTTTCCCTGGGATTTTTTTAAATGGGGAGAGAAAGTGTGGTCAAAAGCAGCCCTGTAAATTCAAAAATAAACGAAAATATAGATAGCGAAATGAAGAATTCAGGAAGATGTGAATCTGCCCTCAGAAGAGAGAGAGTCAAAAAGCTCTTTTGCAGAGTTTTTTCTCTCTCATCAAGCTCCTAATCCCTCTTTCTCTTTCACTTTCTCTCTCTACTTTTCTTTTATCTTTTTTTTCCCCCTCTTTTTCTCCCTTTGTTTCATGTTAAAAAGATGAATTTACTACTTCTATTTGGTAATTACATAATATATAATAATAATAATAATTTATTTATTGTTGTTTTAGGTATGTCCAGAATAAGACATAATAAACCCTTTTCCCTTGTCTTTTTCCTCCCCTTTTGCATCTCATGTTATTTTATTTTATTTAAATTTTACCCAATAAACTTCCATGTTGAGCTATTACTTTTCTGATTTTCCACTGGGTTTTGTTCCTGGAATTAATCTATATTATATTATAATATAAACAAGAAGGTTGTTTGATTAAAATTGAGATAATTAATTTAGTCATAAACTTATATTTGTTAATTATTTAATTATAAGCAAGGTTTATTTATCTATCCTCTTGAATTTGTAATATTTAATTATTTGTTGGCTATTTGGAAAATATAAATTGAAAATAATTTCTCGTAAGTATAAAAGTTAATGGAAAAAGATGTATCGGAAATAAAATTTGTTCTCCTAAAATGTTTTCCAAAATAGCAACTATTTATGGCGCACGTATTCTCATATTGGTAATTGCATCGAAAATAAACTCAATTTTCTTTAGTTTTTCCTTATTAGTCAATTTTATGATTCTATAAATTACTGAAAAGAAGATAATAACAATAATAATAGAAGAAGCATCGGAAAAAAATGTTTAGTAGAAAAGGATATTTAATAATTATTAATAGTTGTGACAGACTTGAGGTGGCTGTTTCAATTTTAATAAATAAAATTAAAACAATTAATTTACTTTTATATAAAATGCTTTTTCCTCATATTTACATGTATTTGTTTGATTCTTTATATGAAATAACGCAGTTGGAAAAAAAAAAGAAAAAGAAAAATAGGACATAGTGTGTGTATAGGCATATAAATGATATAATGCACACTCCATCTATGTGCATCTAATAATTAGAATATAATTAGGTGTTCTTTAGTAAGTTTTGTTAGGGTGGATTATAATATTTAGTGATCCCATCTAGCTTTCTTGATATCCCATATTTAGTAGCCGGTCAACCCATTACAAGGGTGCATTTCATTCTATTTTTTCTACACAATTTCCAGACTAATTAAGTTATTTTATTCTATTTATTTTTATTTTTAACTTTTTTTCATGAACATCACTGATCACACCACTATATTACATGAAGCAGAGTAGAATATACTCTATTGTGAAGACGATTCTTAAGTTTTTTTAAAATTATGTTACATTGTTTAATTTCGAATAAGTTCTGTGACTTTAGTTTTCTTCTTGGAGTTATTCTATAGAAATGAGATGTTTTGACTAAAATTAAATAACTTCAACTCAATTGATACTTTTAACATGTTTTTTGGGTACAGAATTTGTATTGCTTAGTTCCGAACAAAAATTCTTAATTGTTGCTTATTTGAGTTATAATTTGTATTGATAATTATTTCTCAAAGTAAATTAGTTTTCATTGTTTTAATTCACCAATACATTGGTCGTGCAAATTACCAACAATTTTGATTAGAAAAATAGAAAGCTTTTATTAACATATCATTATCTCTCAAATAAGGAATTTTAATTTGAATTGTGATAGGCAAAAGAATTAGTAATTATAAATCACTTACAAGTGAACTTTTTTTATTACGATGTTATTACCATACCAAAATATTTGTTATGCCCATATTAACTAAAGTCAATTATTCGAAGTAAATTTGTAGTAAAAAAAAAATCATTAACTACGGTTTTTAACTTCTAGCTACAATTTTGTTATTGTAGAAATAAATCATTTTTTTTTTCCTCAGTGATCGTTTCTGTTACTACACCTTTCCATATTCACCAATTTTCCACACAATTCTTTTTGTTACTACACATCCTGCAAACTAAAAGTTTGTGTTTCATTTATTACTTACTTATTTCATAGGCATCAAAATACATTTACTACGATGGCAAATCTTGAATTTTGTTACACTCATCTCATGTTGTTTTTGCCACCGTCCTCTACATGAAGTGGCACGGCCCTCTCCTTCTCATAGGAGATGTACAAGTTCAAATATCACCGGTAACGTGTAGGTCATTATCTCCTTTATAGTAGTATTTATTTACCGTATGATAGTTTATAGAATTTATCTTATATTTGATCTTTAAATATATTCATGTAATGTTATTGATGTAACGATTACATGTAATCGCTTCTTCTCAAAAAAAAAAAAATCTCATGCTGTTTTTGACTTTTTGCTATAATAGAATAAAATGAAATTTTCAGACAAAAGAAATTTTGCCACTATTTCAGTCAAGGGTGTTTATTGGTTTGGGTATATTTAATGACCATGAAAATTTGGTCCAAACCAATTATCTTGAGTTGAATTGAGTCGGGTAATTGGATTTATTTGGATAAAATCTGATCATATTCAATACTAAGTGGTTCATATATTGGGTTCTATCATTTGAAACCTAATAACCCAACGCCTAATGTGATGACCCGAACTATATATACTTTTTAAAAAATATTTTTAAAACCTAAATGCTATTAAAAATAAAGTATGAAACAAAATCTTGACCTAATTCCTAAAACATAATGAAATGTCCTTTCACACACACATATATATATATATGATATTGTAACTTGGTTATGACATTTACAAGAATGGTGATGTTGCTTGCATACAATATAGTACTGGCATGTTTAGTGGTTGGTTATGAGATGCTCTTTCTATCCTGCCCAAAATAATTGGCTTATGCCAATGATGGTGCTTTTTTCGTTGCAAAATAAGAACAAAAACCATTGTTTAATGTTATTGAATAATTCATAGCAGCGAACGAGATTGGATAGTGAGTGCCATTGGCTACATAAGCATTTCATAAAGGGAGAAGAAAAATAAAAAAATCTAAGTACCCAACCCAACCAATCCAAACCAGGTCGAGTTGATTTGGGTAAGATTTATGAAGTAAAAGTTCCTAACCTGACCCGATCAAACCCAATTAATTTTAATTGATACAAGTAAAATTGTTCCCTAAATCCAATCTAACCCAACTTGTAAACACCCTTTTCGCTATTTTACTAGGGGTACATAGATAAGGTTTAGTTAAGATGTAAGCATAGAAATCATTATCTCCTTCCCTCATATTTTGAAAATTATCAATATCTTCCCTCAAAAGAATACAACATTTGGGGATTTGGATGGAAAATGCTGGCTTCAGCCGAAACTTTAAATCAAATTCTTACTTTATCTCTAACCCATTTTCAACCTAAAAGACCCTTTGCAAGATTATGTCATTTGGAGGGACTGCAAATATAATGCATTGTAGTTAAAGATGTGTAAATGTAATTTACCAAGGGAGTGTTTGATTGGTCCAATTAGCATACATTGGACCCAATTAAAATGGCCCAAATCCAATAAAGTGTTGATAAGGCAATTAAAAAAATGGGCCGGCCGGAAATAAAGTGCAAGCCTGGTGGGCCATTAACATCAGTGAAGATTATAATTTCAAGTCTAAGTATGAGATTAGTGCATACTTGAGTGAGATTGTAGATAAATTTACTCAAGTACCCCCCAAAAAACCTATGCTATTTTTTTACTATTAATATTAATATTAACTAATTTTTTTAACTATTAATATTAACTAACTTTTTTCACTTTTAAAAAAATTTTAATATTAAAAAATTAATATTTTTAATACTAAAATTTTTTAATTTTTTTTAACTATTAATATTAACTAATTTTTTAATTATTAAAGTTTTTTACTAATTTTAATTTTTTTATTTAATATTAAAAACCTATGCTATTTTTCTTAATAATTAATATTAGCTAATTTTTTTTCATATAACAAGTATTTAATTGAAAAAAAAATTAATAAGTTTTTTTAAGTAATGTTGTAATATTTTTAATTAAGTTTAATTGCTTTTTGAACACATACTTATTATTAAACAAAAAAAAAAAAAACACATTTTCAAGAACCATTTCTTTTGAACAAACTAGGAAAAGAAATGAATATTAAAAAATGACATTTCAATAAATTCGCTTATAATATCATTTAATATTTATATCAAGCATGCTATTGGATTATGAAATTTGGCAAATAATCTTCCCTATCAAACGTAAAAGTAGCATTTTAATCTACTCAAATCTCCAGCGGGCCAAATTGTGATATTGAGACAAATACTGTATCAAATACCCCTAACAGTTAAAGAGTGAAAATGCAATTAAAAAGTTTTATTACTTAATTTTTCCAGTGTTTTAGAGTTAAAATAAAAAATAAATATGACATAGGTGGCACTCTGGAAAAAGAATAATTAAACAAATTTTGAAAAATTGTCATCTTGTTGGAGCTAGTAATGTGGTAGTATGAGTGAATCTAATTATATCGATGAATTATATATCATACCAACTTATAGTTTTGTTTGCAAATGAATCAATCTAACATAATGTTGTTGGTAATGTAATATTATTTTCTTTCACTTTAATATTCTATAATAACTAGGAACTCAAGTGGATTTTCACACATGAATTATGATGAGCATTGCATTGAAATGATGACAATGATCTCCCCTACAGACCATGTTGCATACAACTAAATTAAGAGTAACTTGTAATCATCTATAAATTAGAGATCTTAATTTTTGTTATTAGTTGTTATCTGATTTTTTTATGATTATTAATATACAATAATATATTGATTAAATATATTAAATATTAATCACTTATAAAAAAATATGTCACGTAATCTTACCAAATTTGCTTCGAGCTTCATTAATTTAAAAAATTTTCACATCATAATATTTTCTTATTCTTTTTAATGGGACCATTTAAGTTATTTTTAACTAGAATGAGGGAAAAAAGAATTGGAAAACCAATAGTTTTCGGATAGTTTAGGCAAGGTAAACCGAATTTTTAACTGGCTTAATTTGAATGTCTATTAACCTAGGCCGACAACAGAACCCTTGTTAAAGTGAGATTGAGAGAGGGGGTTAATTTTTATTAATAATAGTAAATTTCATTAAACAGAAAATAAAAGTCCAAGACGAAAAAATAAGTAACTAAGCAATAATATTAGTGGCTCAAATCATAAAAACTCTGAAAAGAAAGCCAAGAAGAACACCAAAACCGAAATCTGAAGAACGGAGAGTTTGGAACACCATGACCACCGACGTGAGAGGTCTCAAATTTTTCTTAAGGTTCTCTATCCGAATATAAGAAAATAACTTGATGATTCATTGTCATTTCCAAATAAAAACAATTTTGAAAAACACTCTTTAATAATACTTGGTATTGGAAGATTTGAAGCAACTCAATTTGCAATACCGCAAACTAAAATAGATTTTAGATTTAGAAAGAGGATGGATAGTTTCCAAAACTTCATATATGAAAATATGCTGAAAATATGATTATAATCCCTTGACAAAAACTGCTAAACAAAGTGAAGGACGAAGGTGGATGATTGTGGGACCAAGTTAAACCATTTAATTTGGGCGGTTAGTTTGTCCCATTCGGAAACCAAATTTGTAGAATTACCTATTTGTCATTATAGATCCGTAAAATAACATTCAAAATGCCCCTAAACCCTAGAAAATTTATTTCCTCTTCCACTTAAGGCCACTTTGGTTGTATTTTCATTTTTATATTCAATTTCCATCATTTCCAAAATGTGAAGAAGTAGTTATTGACTTTTATATGAAAATGAAAATGTATTTAGATGATTTGTTTGAAAATATCAAATATGATACGCACAAGGATGCAAAATTGTTAAATTTATTTTTTTTTTTGCATAAAAATTGTATTTTTTTTAAAAAAATATGTATATTTTAATTACAAATTTTAATTTGATTGATCTAATAATAGGATAGTAAAACAGGTCTAGAAAGGAATAGATATAAAAATGAGTAATATTTTTAATGGAAAGATAGATAAACAAATGGGTTCCAATTTTCAAATAGTGAAAAATATGAAAATGGGTATTGAAAATACAAACGAACGGGCTCATAGCCGCTGAATACAATGGACAAGCAAAATAGTAGCAGCTGATAACCTTCTGATAGTTAGAGCAACAGTGTATTTTCTTCACCATTTTCAAGCTCACCATTTTGTGTGGAGAAGGAATGTGTGTTTAGACTTTAGGATGGATTACTTTGAAGAATTCTTTGGATGTAGAAATCTCGTGTAGCTCCCATTTTTTCCCTTTTTTTAAGGCAAAATTTCTATATAAAACTCTCCTTTTGAATGATGTTTCTTGTGTAAATTTTACACCTCTAGTGTGAAAAAAATGCATATACATATGACAATTTTTGTATATATTTATTTTTTCCGAAAATATAACTTCCTAGCACTGGCATGGTCTTCTTTATATGTTTTGGTGCTCTTGAGCCCTTCTTTACTTTTTTCAATGGTGGTGCACCTTATTATATTGTAAAAACAAAAAATGAAAATCGTATTTAGACAAGATTGCATCATGTATGCATTGATGATATAGTTGGAAATTCGACCGACAGGTGGCTGCTCGAATTTTACTTGATCGACCCATTGAGCACTGCGTCACGGGCACCATGAGAGATTTAAACAGATACTTCCACACGATGTTTGGCGCTCAACCAGACCATGGGTGGGTCGATCTATCCCCGTAGAACGGCTCCCCAGCTGGGCCATCCGTTTGGTCGAACCTCATCGACCTGTTGAGTCGACGTTTCTCACCAGCGCACCAGACATGGATCTTTCATCGACCTGTGTGGTCGATTTATAGGTCGATTAGTGTCGCCATCAGACATGTATGGCAGAATCATTAAAATGCAACTTGCCCTGACAAGTATTAAATGAACTCCATCATTAAATCCTACCGTCTATGGCAGATAAAGCACATTGTAGGCTGGCTGGTGGCGAATTGCTACTGTAGCACGCAACCAGTCCCATCGAGTAAAAGACTGATCAGACCTTGCCATCATTTTGTCCGCTGATTCATCTCAAACACAAGTTGGGTGCAAAAGAGGATTTTCTCCAAGCTCTCTCATCAGTCAGGGCCTCTATAAATACCAGGTTCATTTATGGCTTCATTTAATGCTTCATTAAACACTTCACCTACAAAAAATATGAAGTTGGGTGCAAAAGAGGATTTTCTCCAAGCTCTCTCATCAGTCAGGGCCTCTATAAATACCAGGTTCATTTATGACTTCATTTAATGCTTCATTAAACACTTCAACTACAAAAAATATGTCTTTCCCTAATCGACCCAATACTCACTTAAATACTGACTTAAGCATCGGAGAGTTTTCGCGGAAATATTTCGCTAGCCCCGCTTGTTTTTCATCTTGCAGGTAGATCCCACCATTAGCAACCGGGTCAATTTGGCGTACTGAGGTCGATTCCAACTCAACTGCATCAAATTCCGCTTACATCAATTGAACTGTTGGAACTATGACTTAGGACATTTGTGACATTTATTACAAAAATCTTCATCTTGCCAAACAAACAAAATAACAACTTATCAAAATCTTGATTGACCAAAATCTTGATTACCCATCAATCAAAGGAAACATGACTTAGAAAGTCGAAAGTCTCACTATAAAATCAGAAAATACATTTTAGTCAAAACATTTCTAGAAGGAAGACCAACGTGCAATTAATACACAGCACAAAATCCAATAGTAGTTGAAGATGCATCCCATCAATCGAAAAGTCAAAGATTGGATGATAGATTGATAGGCTTAAATCTTAATTAATTAGACTCCTCCAAGATTTTTGAAATCTTAACCTGGATTTCGGCTAAGTACATGTAATTCATATTTAAGTTCGTGGTTGCTAAAATATTCAAGGATTTGGCTCTCTTCGAGAAAGTGGTAACTCACTAAATATAAGAAGGGATGTTTATTTTTGAGGGGAAGCGATTTTATCAATTGAATGAATACATCATTAACATTCAACGAATTAAGTATAATAATTAATACAAGAAATATATTCAAGACATGTTATACAATAGAAAAAACTCTAAACCTACCATTTATAGTCAAGAATGGTTATGAAGTACTCATCTTGTCTTAAGAATGGGGGCTCACTAGTATAGGAAAGGATTTTTTTTTACCATAATTCTCAATTTTTAGGATTTAAATTGTTTAATTATTGGTTGTTAATTTGTTTTATAATTTTACTTTATTAAAGTGGATGATCTCTCCTGCCCCATTTGCGGGAGTGACATCGAAACCTTTGAACATATTTTTTTATTGTGAATATGTTTTTCTCGTCTAATTATGCCTCTAACTGGCCCCGTTCGATAATTGGTCTATCTCACAGTAAATTTTATGTTTGCTCAATAGGAATTCAAGTATTACACGAGTCTCGGGAGACTATGATGAAGTCCTTATCTTTGTTGTTTTTACTTTGATTACAATTTGGAACCGTCGCAATGGTATCACCTAGGAAAGATTTTTCCCATCTTCTGCAATTGATCACCACTAAGTGTTTGCTTTATTTCAATGCTCAGAAGGTCAAAATTGATGAAGCCCATAAGAGATCCCTTTGCAAAAAGTTGGAAGCCAACCCCTTTGGTTGGATTAAAGTTGGAGAGGGCTATTTTGGAATCTGATTGCCTCAACGTGGTGCAAATGATGAAAAAGAAAGATTATTTGTTCGAGTGGGCCGCTAAACCCATTATTCTTGATGTTCGGCCTCAATGGCTAAGATGAAAATTTGATGTTGCTTTTAGAACTATTAAACATTCAACCAACAACCTTGCTCAACAAGCCTCTATTTTGGATCAGAAAGGGGTGACCTGATCGACTTGGCGATCTTCCCCTTATTGACTCTTTGCATGCTTGTTGATTTATAAAATATTTACTTATCCACAAAAAAAAAAAAAAGGAAAAAAAAGAAAAAGGAAAAAAGAGAAAAAGTAATCAATATTATTACGATAATTAAAACATCATGTTTTTGGTATTCCAAGCCAAGGATTTTTCATCTCATCACTTAACTTGAAATTTGTCCATAATTGTGATATGAATTTTTATGTCATCATGTCAATTTAAAATTCAAAAGATACTTATAAAATTGCGTGCTCTTATAATAAAATTTTCTCATTTAAATTTCACTTGTCCAAAGCTTAAGGGACTAGTCTTGCATTTATTTTGTCGAATTTTATTATTTTAAAATTATTTTTTCTCATTTTATTCTCTCGTCAGTCGTCACATGTGCTCTATGTTTTTTTAACTTTTTTTTCCTTATTTAATGGTGAAATATCTTACTGTAGATAATATGATAACATTTCTTGGGTGAATTGCAATCCCACTTCATACATTGGAAATGTGCGAAAAAAAACCCATGTGAAAAATAATAAATATTGGGACCTTTTGTGATTTTTAAAGTCATGCATTATATTTTCCTTTATTAGGAAATGTGGCTTACTTGCGCGTTTTAAAATTGATTTTGTTATTTTGGCCTTTTTTAATGTCATTTTTGCCATTTATAATGCCTCAAAGCATTTAGTTTTTTGCTTGAAATTCATTTGGTAAAAAGAAGAAGCAACAGAAGAGTAAAAAAATTTTTAACAAGAAAAAGAAGAAAATAAGTAATTAAGATTAAGTTTTACTGCTTGTGAGCATTACATACTTACTAAAAAATGCCAAAAATGATATCACACATGCCAAAATAACAAAATCAGCTTCAAAACACATGAGTGAGCCACTTTGTTTGATAAAAGGAAGTATAATGCATGATTTTTGAAATTACAAGGGCCCTCAATGTCTATTATTTTGCACAGGAATTTTTTCACACTTTTCTTATTTTACAGTGGGTAAAATTGCAATTTACCTAGCACGTCTTCTTCTTAAGCTTACTAGAGCCTTTTTTAAGCTTATTGGAACAATCCCCTAATCAAAGTTGCTACATTCTCGGGTTAAAGACCCAGTTTTTTACCTCTTGATCTTTGTATTTATACTTGGACCACATCATTTTGGTACCATATGTGGGAACAAAAGCCACATGCCTTTATCCAAGTCCCCTTAACTAGGGAACTTATAATGACACAAAATTTGTCTCACATTAAATGAATAAAAAATGCTTGAGATGGTTTATAAGTTATCTCCCATATGTCACTTTTGAGATGCATTTTTAAGACAAAAGCCCCATCATAATTGTCAAGGAACAATATCTCGACGCAATTGAACATTTTATATCAGTCAACGGATTTGGACATAATCAAGTATATATAATGAAAATTGAATATTCATTTAAATATTCATAGAAATTTCAAGCTCATTTTCTTTATTGAAATAAATAATTTTTTTCCCTGTATGATGAGTAAGGTTAATTATATCTACCTCTCCTTTGAGAAATGGTATTTACCAACTTACAACCTCGAGGTTTTAGAATTAGTAAATAGCATAACCCTTTTTTGTGCGTTAGGATTTTGAACAAAATTTAATGATATTATCTAAATTAATTGGGCTTCCTTATATGTCATCGACCTTAGAATTTTTATAGACTAAACTACATTTGGTAATAATTGCAATAATTTCCTCACTGTACACACAAATAGTAGTTATTACAAGGATAGTTTAATCTATAAAAATTTAGATACTAAAAGTGGGTGTCTATTAGAAAATTTAATTGTTCTATTGGATGATATAATTAAATTTTTTTCAAAATCCTAATGCGAGAGAAGACCTATATAATTTAGAGAACGTGTTGATGAGTTGTTGATAATTTTAAAGTTACGAGAGAATGAGTTGGTAAATATCATACTTTAGAGGAGATTGATGTAATTAACTTTATTGTTCATTATTGAATAAAGAATAATGTTAATTACATGTACCTCTTCTTTGAGATACGTTATTCACCAACTCATTTTCTCGTGGTTTCAAAATTACCAACAACTTTTTTATGAGTTTACTAAATTACATGAACGTGAAAATTTTGGACAAAATTTGATTACATCATCCAAAAATTAATTTAATTTTTCTACTATACCAATGCTTTTAGGTTTAAGCTTTTACAGAATAAACTATCATTGATAAAACTACCATTCTTGTTTGCAGTGAGGCAATTATTGCAGTTATGACTAACGACAATTTAGTTTGTAAAAGTTCAAACTTTGAGAGTTAGGTGTATTAGGAAGCTCAATTAATTTTTTGAATGATATTGTCAAATTCCATCTAAAACCCTAACCCTGGGGGAGGTTTATGTAATTTGATAAACCTGTAAGCAGGTTGTTGACAATTTTAAAATTATAAGAAGGTGAGTTGATAAATACTATATCTTAGAAACTAGGCAGATATAGTTGACCTAAAAATATAAACAATATGATTATATTCAGATTCAATCAAAACAATGATTGCACTTGAGTTACTTCTCTCATTTAAATATTCCTAAATTCTCGCAATCAATTTTTATTTGAAATAAATTATTTTTAGTTTATTTCAATACAAAAGTTAATGTACTCGATTTGAGAAAAATTCATTAATCCCAATGTTTTAAATGATATATACCAAAAATATTTTTTTTCTATTTAAATATTTTTGAATTTTCAAATCCATTTTTTCAAGTGAGACAAATTATCTTTATATATAAATATTTAAATTTAGGTATATAAGGAAGATATGACATTAAAATATATCTCTAAGTAAATTCACATTCAAATCTGATGTATGGGTAAGATGTATTACTTGGCTGGTTTGGATATTCTGAGCCCAAAAAATTACAGAGATAAGGTGAGGCCGAGTATCACCCCCGTTTTTTGTCAGCAAAATAAGAAGAATCCCATCTAAAGGAAGTAGCCCAGCCCTGGTAGACTTGACCATTGGCAGTCCAAAACCCAAAAAGGAGATGATGAGCCGAGAGTTAAAAGGGCAGACTCA
>JACFYI010003829.1:563489-587755 GCA_014898755.1 Handroanthus guayacan
CTGCATTAGTAATTTACGCTCTGCATTTGGCAACATGAGTGAAAAAGATTGAGAAGATTCTTTTAAAAGTCTTCTGTTCAAAGAGAAAAAAAACAATAAAAATACTTTTATTTTTCTTGCCTAATTTTTGTTAGCATCAATATCAAATTTATAGTTTTAATGAATAAATTATGAAAATCGATCTTGGAAAACAATTATAGCAACCTTTTTTTTTGGGAAAAAAGAAATAATTGCGATTGCTAATCCCGAAAGTTGGGATCATATTGAAATGGGTTGGTTCGATGCCACCTAACCTAATTGGGTGGCCACCCAACTCCACATACACCAATGACATCTTGACAAGTGTGAAAAATTTTGTAGTCTTCGGTAAGAAATTTTGAATATTTGATTATGTAGTGATTTGGCTCCTGAGAGCAAAGTAAATTATATATTTCTTTTGGGTTATTTATTTTATTTTTAAAAATAATAATTTATTAATGATTTTACGACATTATTATTGTAGATGAGAATATACTTAAAAAGCTATATTTTAAAATTTAATTTTTATGTTAAAATATCAAAAATAAAAATAAAAAATTGATATAAATGAAATATATTTTTATATATGATCCACGCAATATATTTTCAACATCAATAATTTGAAAGTTATTGTGTTATAGATCAGAAAAAAAAAAGAAAAAGAAAAAGAAAAAGAAAAATAAATAAATTACGTGGGTGGGTTCCTAAATTATTCATGATTAGAAAGGGAAAGATATATTGTACTCCCTTGTATTATGACGAAAGGGAAGATTACCCCCTTGTATTTTTTAATTGCAATATACCCTCACTGTATTTTGGAATAACTATGTCATAAAGCCTTTATTGCTAGGTTATAGGGGGTATTTTTGAACTACAGAATTTGTTTAATATTAATACAGGGATATATCTTATAATTAGAAAAAAATAGGAGCTAATCTTTTCTTTTTCAATAATACAGGGGGTAAAATGTATTTAACTCTGATTAGAAACCATTTGTAAGTTTATTATATTAAAATACACATACATTATACATACCAATAGAAGGGTAATACAATGATAGCAATAAAAAATAAAAAAACATAAAATATAATATTGAGTTGGGTGGCCACCCACGCACATGGTTGGCATCGAATGAGCCATTGAAATGGGCTCCATCCCAATGACTGGGCCGAAAGCCGAACTTGACCATTTCCGTACGTTACGAACTGGGGTAAAAATAATTTAATTCTTTA
This sequence comes from Handroanthus guayacan, assembly GCA_014898755.1. Lineage (NCBI taxonomy): Eukaryota > Viridiplantae > Streptophyta > Magnoliopsida > Lamiales > Bignoniaceae > Handroanthus > Handroanthus guayacan. The sequence goes on from JACFYI010003829.1 coordinate 564,740, forward strand.
CAGAGAAAAAAGGCAGTAAATGTAAATGAGAAAAAGAAAAGCACTTGACGAGAAAGGGAAGACGAAAGACAGCGAGAGATACAGAGATGAAGAAGACAGGCGGCGGCGGCGGCGGAGGTGGAGGAGCCGCCGGCGATAAAAAGAGGGGCAGGCGTTCATATGCAGACTCCGCCACCGATACACCTCCTAGGGTTAGTTTATTTTGATCATCACAATTGAGTTATACCTACGCATTTGCGATTATGATTATGTTCCCATGCGTTTCTATGTAAAGATTACATATCCTGCAATTGGTTGTTTGCTGATGTTCTTTCGTTTCCTAGAAAGGTCCGGGACCACTGATTAAACCTAAAGATGATATCTTTTATTTATTAGAATTACTGGAATTTATGGTTTTTGTTTGGATACCAAAGACATTTATAAATTTTTTGTAGCATTCAACAAAACAAACACGGTATGAATTCGCAAATGGCATTTTTTGGCGACTTTAACTTGCATAAGAGTATGTAGTCAGTGTGATCCGGATGCTCAACTTAATTGCAGTTCAGGTTTATGACCTGTGAAGTGATTGAAGATTTACTGAGTTTGGAGTAAAAACAAGAATTTACCACCTTATGAATTCAATTGGTTTTTCAGAAGCCTAATTTCGAAGAATCTTTGTTTCTATTCCATCACAAGGAATGTTACCTTGAAATTAGATGGGGCCTTTTAACCATTTACCAAAAAAAAAAAAAAAAGCCAGTAATAAAAGAAAGTTTATTAGGTTATGTGTGTGCGTCTATGTGCCTTCCTCCTATCTTTCCATAGGTATATTATGACTTATGAGCTGACTCTTTATTTTAATGGTGATTGGGAATTCCATTTAGTTCTTTCTATGGTGCAAATGACAGGATACATGGAGTAGAAATGCGATAAATTACATTAGCAAATTTTGTTTGATAGTTCAGAAGAAGATATAAATAGGACTGCCATTTTCCTTGACTCATCTTGTCAAGTTACGTTGGATCACCGAAAAACTTCAACCAGTTACAACAGGTTACAGGTTTCGGAATTTCTTGGACTAGCACATTTAATATTGTTAAAGGAGGAAATTGTTGATTTAGACACGAGCAAAATGACAGAGTTATCGCCTTTTTCGCTAAGTTTATGGTTCCAATTGAACTGTTTAATTCTTTATAGAAATCCACTTTTTGAGTTGTTACACTATCGATTGACAGATGATCTTAAATCCTTGCCTATTTGGTATAAAAATATAAATAGCATTGTTAATTTAAATTGGACATATGTTGATCCTGCTGGAGCTCAATTTTCGTAGCATTAAAAATAGTTCTTTTGCTTTTGAGCATTGTTTGTTCATTGTTGTTGAGAGCATGTGGCCTTCTCAAGTCAGAGTTTTCCTCTGAAGGAGAATAATATATACTGATTCCCTTAGTAGTTATGTTGTTTTCGACCAATTTATCCTTATTGTATTGACAATAGTGATTGATAGCTGTGTCATGACTCATGATCAGCTCTTCCCTTTCAACGCATTGACAATTGTGGATACGATTCTCATACCATCTTACGTTCTAGTTTCTGCTGTACTGTTAATTTAACCAACTGGAAGTCCAGGATTAGGTGATTGTTGGCAGTACATTGTTCATTTAGTGCATCTTCCGTGGCCTTTTCCTATCTCTGTAAGAAAAGACGAGGGAGGAGAGGACCATTCCCACAAAGATAGAGGAAACCGTTTTATCATCGGAAAAAAAGAGATATGCAGTGCTTTCGACAGGCTATTAGTTTGATTAATTGCTTGTCCATTTGGTTGTTTCGCTTGTTTGTGCTTGCAGCAACATACATCCAGTACTGGTCATGCAAAAAAGTCATGACAGCACATCTTCCACACCCTACTGTAGCCACAAATGCATTAACACATGCCCTTTCATCATAAAAACGGATCTTTCAACAAAATTTTTATTGCTGGTGTTGATGCTATTTCCCTATTTGTAGTAAGTGAAATTTGTCAATAATTTTAATTTATGTTGACCTTCAAATTTGAATTTCAGAAGCAAGCTGCGAAAAAGGATGTTTTTCAGATATTTGCTGAGAAAGTGCGGGATCATAAGGATCTGGAATCTAGGTGGGCCGTCTTGCAGGAGACGAGGGTTGAATATTTTAGAGGAAAAGATTTTGTTGGCTTTTTGAGAAATCATCCAGAACTCAAAGATCTCCTTGAATCCGATAAGAATTTAGAAATTGAAGATATTGCCAACACTCTGCTGAGAAAGAATCTTGTAGTGCGATGTGACCGTGTTGTCAAAACTGTTCGACCTGGAAAGAAGAAATTATCTACATGGCCTGCCCATTTGGAGATATTTGCAGTAAGTTCCAAAATTTTCTTCTAAAAACTAGAGGGTGGGTGAGCTTATAAGATCTCTAAAACATCTTATATGGTGTTTATGGGCTTATAAAATGTCAAAAAGCGTGTGTGTGTTTGTTTTTTTGTGCGTGCGCGCGCGCGCGCATGTTTTCCAAGGTTTTATAAGCTCCTAAAATAAGATGTTAGGACCTTATAAGTTGAATAAAATCTTACTTATTTTAAGATCTTAACATGCTACTCTAATTTTAACCATCTCAATTACAAAGTTACCATTACTGACATATAATAAGGTCTAACATCTTAACTTTGTCAAACACTTTAACAACTTATTTTTGAAATAAGATCTAACACCTCATAAGTTCCAAAACATCATAAAAAATATAGGATCTTATAAGATGTCTTAGAAAAGCTTAGCCAAACACCTTTGAAATTGTCTCTATTTTGGTGTAGTTTTTAGTTATTAAGTTGAAACCTGATAAATTTTCTCATTATCTATTTAAATTACTACTTTTAGTTGAATCGTTTACCATCAAGTCCTTTTCTTATTCGATAATAGCATGGATGAAAAGGTTCAGACATTGTTTTTAGACATGTTGCAATTGAAAGGGCTTGAGTGTTTTGCCTTGTCTGAAATCCCTTTGTTGTTTTCTTTTTTCTTTTTGATTCACAATGAAAATTACTTGAGAATAGGAAATTTTCTCATGGTACCAATTGATCATTTCTTGACCCAAGAGCTTAGATTGTCAACAGTCAGAATTTGGATTTTTTATAACATGAATACAATGCCTGGAACAACACGTGGCCTCTATTTGAGCAGTAAATAAATAGATGCATGAAGAAATATTTTGTTTTAGGGACAAGTGGGTAACTTGGTGTTTAAGCTCCCACACCTGTGAGCAGATAGGTGGCAAGTTTGAGAACGAACTGTGATCTTGCTTTTAAGAGCTGGCTGCACTTTCCACCCATATTTGATGAGTGGTTTAGTTGGTTAAGGGAAACTATTTGAGTCCATTTTCTATATTCTACTACATGTATTGTTTTGGATGAATATCTTATTTTCATATTTTTATTGTGCTCTGCAGGACCAACTATTTTCTGATAATGATGCATTTTACGCGTGGACATTTGTGAACCGAAGGCCATTATGGCAAACACTTCTCTCATTTTGCTGGCCTGTTTTGACTCTAGCGATCTGCTTGTTTCCTGTGTATCCTCACCAAGTCAAGCTACTGATACTCTACTTCTGTGCGGGTGTATTGCTTCTTATACTTTGCCTCCTTTCATGTAAGTTATTTGGTTCTACGATACTCTTTGTCTTGGTTTGACTTTAATATCCATTGATCTCCATTGACCATATGGGTGGCATCCTGAGGGGGGCTACATTATATAAGAGTTACAGAAAGTTATGTTGACCTTTTAACTGATTAATATCTAGGATAATTATCTTTAGACCCCTGAGGTTTACCATAATTACCAAAACACCCCTTGAGGTTTAAATAATTACTGTTACACCCCTTATTGTATAGTTCAGCTTATATATAGTTACAATTACACCCCTTGAACGTGTGTACATATTATAATTACATCCCCAGAATGTATGCACATATTATAATTACATTCCCTGAACGTATGCACATATTATAATTAATCCCCTAAACATATGCATATATTACAATTACAACCCCTTATCCAGGGGGTCTACTTGTAATATTTAGAATTTTCATGGGGGTCTAATGGTAACTTTCCAAACCATATCCAAATCTCAAGGGGTGTTTTGGTAATTATACCGAGCCTCAGGGGGTGTTGAGGTAATTATCCGTAATATTTATAAGTGAAATAACTTGAGAGGGTGATCCTTCCTTCTGATATGGTAAATACTTGTGAGCTTTTGTTAAGAGTATTTTTTGCTCGTATATATGTAGGGTTAATTACAATGACCTCCCCTAGAGATAGCGTAATTACTGACCATATCCTTATTCTTTTTGAAATTTTAAAAATCTCTCCTATGAAAATACTCTGATTACATGTTTCCCCCCTTTGTTAGGGTTTTTGAAGAAAACTGCTTCTATTCTATAAAAATTTGATTGTTTTTACTAATTTCCTCTTAACCATATTTTTTTGACACTTAATCTAAATTTTTTATGGACAAAGATGCCTTTAGTAATATGTGAAATTGAAAAGTGTCCTAGATTTTTTTAACAATTTTCTAAATTATTAAGGATATCTTTGTCCATAAAATGTTTAGATAAGTGTTAAGAAAGATATGGTTGCAGAGTAAATCAGGAAAATCAATGAAATTTTTAGATGATAAAAGCAGTTTTTGTAATAATCCAGAGGGGAGGTTTTTGTAATTTCAAAGAGAGGGATATAGTCAGAAATTGTACTGTCTCTCAGGGGGGTGTCATTGTAAGTAACCCTATATATACACACACACACACATATCAATGGCATAAAGAAATCAAGTTAATAATGACCTTGTTGTCTGCTGTAGGTTGCACGAGATTGATTTTTGTTGTCACATTTGAGTGCAGTTGTTGTTTCTTTATTATGTTGTGCTTATTTACGTTGAATCTTCCATGCAGTGAGAGCCCTTGTATTTGGAGCTCTTTGGGTCATCCTTGGAAAGCGAGTGTGGTTCTTCCCAAATATTCTTGCGGAGGAAGCAACACTGAAGGAATTATTCCAGTTTTGGCCCAAGAAAGATGAGGGTGAACGTCCAAAGTGGACAGCTAGGCTATTTTATGCAATAGTGGCCGTGCTGGTCATTCTACTTTTGAGGCACCATGCTCCTGATGAAGCTGCCAGAGCCAGGTATGTATACTGGTTAAGAAGTTTTTCAGTAGCAGAAAAATGCTGAAATGAACTGAATTTCCATATAAAAGATCTAAGTTTTTGATTTTTATTTTCTGATGAACTTCATGAAGAAATTCTTTAGTGCATACAATTTGGCTGTTGATTTGTCTGCTCTGGGGGGAGGGGTTAAACATTTGCAGTCTGAATATATTGATGTTTTATATATGATTTATATTTATAATATATATATATCATGCATAATTTCCCCTTCTGACCGTTGCTGATCATGTTAAGGGATACTGAAATTTTGTGTTTCAAGCATCCTTTTTTTCCTCTGTTTCTATTTTGGTTTCACTGGCAAATTTCAGGGAAATAGAAGTGCAACCTGGGTTATTAAGTATTTGCATAATCTGAATTGAATATCCAACAAGCCTGCGTTTTGGTTCCCTTTTAACAGGTACCAGAAGAGGGTTTCGAACATAATTGATGATGTTCTTGAATGGTCCCCGAGGCTCGCCTTGTCAGGTATGATGGAGAAGCAAAATGTGGTCAATGTGACCGACTCCAACAACGTCACTGATGGTGGTGAAAAGAAGATGGCTCCGCCCCAGGATACAGACACAGAAACCATCTCTGACCAGTTTGAGGCTACTGAAGAAATCAGAAATGTAGGGGAGACAGATCACAATCAGTGAAACAGTACAATGGAGTGCATCCACAGGAATCAAATCTCAATCAGACTGCAAATTATGATTTTGTTTGTAATTTTTTTATTTTATTTTTACTTTAAATAATTTTTCATCTCTATCAGTTGTTGTGGATGTAGAATTTTGTAATTCTATTATATGATAGCTTGATGTTTTACTCTGGATAACAAATGGCAGTGGTTCTTGTTTCTGTCAAACAAGACTGAAAGAGCAGAAAGGAAACATATAATCATTGATACATTTTGGGCAAATGTTACTTTATAGACTTATAGTTATGCCCATTTAGCATATTATGTTATGTGAAGATACAACCACAAACAAAAGCCCATTTTTCCTGCTTTTAACAACTAGGGTACATGAAATCATCTGTAAGGTACATGTAAAATCATATAATGCATGATTAAAAAACAACTCTTGTTAAATAGATTCATATGTTGTTCCATCATTTTACGTTCTTGTAATCTTTTACGATCTTTTTGAAATAAGATATGTGATGGATAAATACACTTTTTGTTAACTTTGTTAGGTTATGACAGTGGACATAATTTAATTTGTTCCTATAATTCTAAATTCCAGTTTTGCTTCGAAGGATAGCAAATATTGTATTTTTCTTTTCTTATTTTAATTATAATCCCTGCCATTTTTCCTTTTCAATATAAAGATCAGGTTATTTTTCCAATTATATTCATGTAGAATTTTGGAAATAAAATAATAGTTTATTTCATCATTTTTATTTTTATTTTATTTTTAATTTTTGCATTCTGATTTTCTCCACATACCATTTCATTCATTACTATGTTAAGGTCAATTTGATTGTATGATGGCTATATCAATCTTTTGCTGTTTTCAATTTTGTTACTAATCTCATTTTTTTCTTTCATTTATTGATAACTAAGTAAAGAAATGAATCAAATAACCCTCTCAATAACTTATATTCTAAAATCTATTTTAGGTTTATAACTAAGTCGTGGATGTGCTCTATTCTTTTTTATTTATTTTAATTTTTATTGTTATATTGGCAATTGAATTTATTTATATATAAACAAAAGTTAATATAAGACAAATTTTCTAGGTCTTTTTGCACCCTATTTCTTAAATTTTAAGTGTTCAACATAAAATATGGCCATCATCTTTCTAATCTAAGGCAAAAGCAAAATACTAAAATTTTGTAATTCAGTTCATGCCAATATCATTAAAAGCCACTTAGTAGTATGTTGTGTACAAGAAATGATTGTTTATTATCTTGATCATATTTATGAAATGCAAAAAATTATACTAATGACTATATATGAAACCAAAGATAAGAACTCTTTTTTGAGACATGACCGTAGAGGTAAACATGTTTTCATTTTATTTTCTTGTCATTTGTAAATATTATATTATATGTTTTACTTTATGTAAGGTAAGACTAATCCTATTTGAGAATATGCAGCCAATGAAGCAACATGATTTTATTAATTTCTATCTCCATTATTAATGTTAGTGTAAGCGAATAATCAATTTTAATTATTTTATACATTTCCAAGATATTGATGCTTGTTTTATCAATAAATGCCTTTTAATATGGACATTCGATTTTATTATTCTGAGTACTTTAATTTTTAATTTTAATACAATATGTGTAGATATAGTAGTAAGTGTTCTGGCTCTTACTTATTCTTATAATTTGTGTAATTATTCTCCCGAGATCTTGGAGAGTTTGAAGACTAGTTGTAATATAAGCTGGTGTTTCCATTGAACCACTTAGTTTTACTTACTTGGTTAGAACTTCTAAATTTGGAGAATCATTAGCTTTGATTTAGCCTTTTAGCTTCATGACTGGCCTAATAAATTTGGAAATTGTTTGGAATTTAATTTTCTTATTTGTCTTGTGTTTAATTTAATATGCATATGTTAATTATCTTCTCTACCCGGTCAAGTTTTTAGGCATTCCATTGCTTCAACTCTAATATTAGAGAACTTAATTCATCAATGCATAAAATAATGAATAAGCCAGACAATGAAATGAATATGATAGTTGGGATCTTACAGTGTATATTTGTAAATTTCCTCCAAAGAAGTCTTCCATTTTTTATGCCATTCATTCCATTTGATGAGTCATATGATACATCTCAGGGACTTGACATTTCAAAGCATATAGGAAGTGTATGCCCAGTAAATTGCCAGTTCAATGTGTTGCCATAAATATTTCCCATATAACTTTTGAGGATTGTATCAAGTGTGGTGTGTATGGAATTACAGAATTTGTGTCTTGATGTATGCTTGCACTCATATTATGTGTAGTCTACAACTGTTTTGTATTTTTCAGTGATGCATTTCATACAAATATCTTCCTTTTATATACATATATATATATATATAAAGATATACTTGCATATCCTGACTTCTGGTTTACAAGAGATAGCTGTTAGTTTGGTGCTAAAGCTTATTTTCTTCACAATGAACATAACTTCTAAGTTATTTGCAATAAGTTCGAGGAAGATGCACTGCACTTCTTTGGCTATGTATGTTTTGAGAGCGAAATATTGTACTGTGTAGGGACGAAGTATGTGTTCTTAATGGACCCTTGACACTACACTCAACTGTTTAGTAATGCCAATAATAATCCTTGCTCTATACCCACTTGTTCACTTGTTAATTTATCTACTCACATCTCTGCGCTTATTTTTCTTTGTTTTACTTCCATGCAGATAGCTAAAACCACTGCTGAGACAAAATTACCTCCCACACATCCCATTTGATTGCGTTTGGCTTTGAATTTTTCAGTCTTCTTCTATGAGATTTTTAACCTACCTAAAAGTCTCTGTTCTTAGTCATTCCAATTGGCCTTGCCGCAAAATGCATGATACCTACTTCCAATGGCATTGGAGCAATACTACTTTATAACTTGGTTGCAATGATAAGTTGCATAGCACTTAGCAATTGGAACAATAAGCTTGCTGCGTTCAGCTGAGCGTATCAAGTACAGGAGTTGATAATTTTTTTGCAGTGTTTTGGTTTAAGTAGAGATTTTTCAATTGCTGTGCCCGAGGAACGAAGGAGAAATGACCGTGATACTTGGTTTGTTTTGAATCCTTGTTGCTGAAGTTATGTATGCAATTTTTCCCCTTGAATTTGTTAGATTTGAGCATCTTTTTATACAAGAATACGGAATATCAACATGAAGAATGCAAAGGGTAAATAGGTAATATGCCACATTAGTTTACTTTAATCCTTGATATCAAACGAAAAGTTTGGATTTTGGTGTTTTTTAATCCAATATCCAGTCTTGCATATCATGCACTGGACGCCATAATCTCAAAATTTTGACCTCTCTTCCGCCCAAATCTCCATTCATCCACCGCTATCATCGTCGGGATTTCAGCCCACCGAAGACCATCTTGGTAGCAGGTGCAAATTAAACCATTTTCAAGGGTTGACATAGGTTTTGAAAAGGTGGCTCACCCATTTTATTTGTAGACTACTTGGTGATTTTTATTTTTATTTATATTGTGTGTTTATTGGTTTTTATGTTTTAATGGTGAACTAAGATGCTTTTTGTTCGTACCATTTAATGGTTGGTTATGAGAGGTTGTGTCTTGAAACCCATCATATTTTTTGAGTTCTATGTTGAATTTGTGTTCAGCTACCTTGGTTGGTACATAATAGACAGATTATTATTAGTTGTGGCACAAAGAAATTTTTTACTTTCACAGCGTGTGTTGTTTGTTGGGCCAGATTAGTCTATGTCATGGCGTACAGTCGGCTTTCACGACGACGAGGTGTGCTATTAGCCTCTGAAAAAAGCCACTCCTATTTGAATTTAGTATCGTTTGAATATAATTATTTTGCAAAGTCTGAAATGTTGGAATGATATGTTGTTCTGTAATAACACTACTTGGGAGGCATAAGATTTAATAGTTCATGCTAATTTGCACCAAATTTTTTAATTTGCCCAATATAAACTAGTGAGTCCTTGTTTACCTATCATGTGTCATTTCGCTAATGTATATATATCCTAGTTATGGTTTTATTCCTTTAGACAACTAAAAATGTAACCGGAAAGAGTTCTAAAGTAGCCAAATCAAATATAAACACTTCGATTTGGGAGTTTTGTTATAGGACACTTTATAAATTCTATGATGGATCAAAATGATAGGATTCATATCCTCTTATGGATTTATGATTCGAATCATCATTTGCATGTGGTGTCTTTATCTATCCCACTGATTATGATTTCTGGGTTTGAGGCGTTGATTGCATAATGATTCCAGGAGCTAAAGTATCATCGAAAAAAATACCTGGTCAGGCGAAATATTTGCGTTGCTTGCTTGACGACAACAATAAAGCATATTTGGGAAATCTTTGCATAGATAAAAGCGCCTTCATGAGATTGTGCTATTTACTAGAAAATATTGGGGGTTGTACAATGAAAAATATGTGAGTGTGCCAGAAATGGTAGCTATTTTTAAATTGGTGCTTGCACATCGCTAGAAGAATATCGTTGTGAAGCATGATTTTAGATGATCAGATCAAACAGTTACCCATTATTTCAAAAAGACCCTCAAAACGGTTCTTAGCATCAGCCAACTTCTACTTGTTCAGCCAAGCCCCATTGACGACACTTGCACAAAGAAACACGGAGTTGGTTTTTCATGAACTACAAACGTTATATGATATATGAAATGGGATTTCAATATATGATAGGGATGCTAATAATAAGTAGAGTTGTCTTGGTGCTTTGGACGGAATGTACATAGACATTAGTTTTCGGCAAATTGACAAAGTAAGATATCGATCAAGAAAGAGAGATGTTTCTGTTAATGTTCTTGGCATGTATGACTGCAATTTGAATTTTATTTATGTACTCGTTGGATGGGAAGGCTTGGCTACAGATAGCAGATTACTATGTGATGCTTTGAACAAGCCACACGGCTCGAGGATTCCTAATGGTTCGTTACTTGTTTTTTTTATACGATTTTGGGTTTCAATTATAGGGTAAATATGTTTCAAAAATGTCTAATTATTTATTGTAATTGTGTTAGGTAACTAGTATCTTTGTGATGCCAACTGTATGAACTGTGATGGTTTCTTAACTCTGTGTCGTGGCACGAGGTACCACCTTATCGAATGGCATCCTCGGAATTTGACTCCATAAAATCCCCATGAATATTTCAATATGAAACATTGCAGAGCGTGCAACGTCACAGAGAGGGCACTCAGATTGTTGAAGACTCGATGGACTGTTTTACGGAGTACTACATTCTACCCAATTAAAGTACAAAATATAATTATCCTTGCATGTCCATTATTGCACAACTATATTTGTATGCAAATGGTTGTGGACCCACTCGAGGATACAGTTGATGAGAACGTCATGGGTGGCCCTGATATCATGGATGAAGAAGTGATTGAAACGTACATCTACCCAGCGGAATGCATTTCGAGACAACTTGGCAGAACAAAAGTACAACGGCGGAGGAGGCACATAAATAATTAGTGTTTTCAATGCTCGGAAATAAGATCTGCACATACTGTATTATCCTTGGCATCTATTTTGAAAAAAATATCAATATGGTTTTTTTTTGGTATGGTGTAAGAATACATATATTTGTTTCATTGTATTTCCCTTTGTGCACAATATATATCCTTCGATAATTTATGTGTTGTTCTAATGATTATTTTTATATCTCTTTTCTATATGAACATAATATTATGATGCTTGTTTATTAGAATAATTTTATTTGCACTTCTTTAGTAATGGATTATGTGCTTAAGCGATTAGGGCATGGAGCAATTAGTGACATCGTCAAAGTCCACTAACAGGACTACTAAGGCACCAACCAAACCTAGATGTTTCTGGATGTTACATGAGAATGAGGCATTGATTTAATCATTGAAGGAACTTCAAGCATAGGGCTGGAAATATGATGGGTCACTTAAAACAGACTATATGGTTCATCTCGAGACCATGATGCAACAGAATTTGCCATGTTGCAGGCTCCGCATAAAGCATATTAGGTCAAAGCTACAAGTGTGGAAGAAAACATACATTCACATTTTAGATGTACGCGTTCTTAGTACATCAGGAGTGTTGGTGCTACCATGGACAAATATCCACACAATTGCCATTGAAAATGATTCAGTTTGAGATGAATATGTGAAGGTGCGTTTCATTTCCAATTAAATATATAAATATTCATTTATAAGTTTGTTCTGCTTCTTCTTCTTTTTCTTCCTCCAAAATTTCAAAAATAGCCCAGTTCAACTAAAAACGGAAGGACATTTTTGAAGCTGTTGCAAACACAAAGCGGCACAACATGAACAGCTTAAAGGAACGCAAAAGAGTTTATAAGGCTGCATCAAATATCCAAAGATGAATTCAAACACCATCGATGATTTTGGGTTCAAGACTTTGAGATGAGAGTTTGCACCTTAAATTCGAAAATGCAACAAATGGAAGTAGCAACCACATATACTACTCCTGACTGAACTTTACAACGATCTTAGCTATAAGCCAAGTTTTCCCTACTCAAACTCCGGTTATCCTGTCTCACTCAAACTTCGTCTCTAACGCTCAAAGACATTTTGTACAAAAGGGAAGAACAATATTCCTCAAAAGAAGCTATTAAACGAAGATCCCCATTGTTCTTCCTCCACAAGATAAAATAAAAACAGCCAAGAATGAATTGCCGCTCAGCTTCGAAAAGCCAAGAGTAAGCAAGTGACCAGCATTTGTACCTTCCAATAAGTATGAGTTCACTGCATAGCAAGTGCATGGTTAGATGTTATATTTCCCCACTTGTGACTTGAAGTAGGCCCTTCGCCTGTCTTGCCTGACTGATGTACCGGTTCCTGCAAGTTGGTTTGCTTTCTAAAATTGTCATCATCAGTGTTGTACAAATTCCGAAGCTCAGGTGCTGGTTCGGAACCTCCTGATGAACTAATAAACTGGGATGAGATAGACGAGCCGGATCCAGTCCCCTTAGAAGTATCTGCATTGGACTTCTTCGCAAATCGTCCTCCAGACCCCCTTGCCCTCCTCAAGGCGTGTTGGTGACGAGACTCATGGAGATAAGGCTGTAGTTAACAAAGTGAAAGAAATTACTAGTCAAAACTAGTTCTTAGGTATATCTATTTTTCATTCCTGGTATACCCAACCAGATACCAAGCTGGAGAAAGAGGAAGAGAAGATGACCTTCCGAACTTTTATTAACTTCTTTTCGAGCTCAGCTTTAGCACGTGACTGCCGCCTCCGGAGAATGCCATGATACTGCTTGGCATTCACATACACAGGCTCTTGAGTCATCTCCAGAGGCAGCGGCATCCTCGCATGATGCATATCATATAAATGAGGAGGAACCTGTACAGGAACAGCTTTTTAGGAATCACCAAACATTCAGTAAAGTAGAACAATTCTCTGAAAATTTTTAATGGGAAAATCATAGGTACCACTACCGCCTAAAGTAAAACCTTAAGTTGGATTAGGAAAGGAAAATACTAGATGTGTACTTAAAGACAGAAACAAAGTTGAATGGAGGATATAAGGTATTTACTACAAATATGATATTGCCAGAATTTTTGAAGGTCATTCCAGAATGGATTTTAATTACCGAGTTACTCACTACATGTTTCAGACCATACTTCAAATACTGAAAGGTTTGATGTTGAAACTAAAACCCAAAAAGTCATCATGTTCTTGGATGGCATTCAGTGGATTTTTCTGAATCTTAATAATGATAGAACAAGTATATTTACTATTTAGTGCAAATAAATGAGTTTCTGTGTTTCCTGCAACTATCAATCCATGATTTTGAACTTTACCTTCAAAGTGCAGAGTGCAGAATGCATGCAACTGGAACAAATTTAGCATATATCTTATCACTAATTACAATAGACATATCTTTCTAGCTATGCAATTTAACAATGAGAAGATGAAAACAAAAAGTAGATGAGTTAAAGTAACTTTGCTAATTCTCATACCAAAGGCTGGCCATAAGCTGCCATCATTCCTCCGTAATATGGATTGTAAGGATTTGACCCACAAGCCTGAAAAATGAAAGGATTTCCATGATAAAAACACTAACTTCAGTCTAGATATCTATATCGATAGTTTATGACTGCAGCATACTTACAACTGAGTGCCCAACGAGCTCAAGCTGTGGGGCCTGATTAAGGTTCCCGTTGTTTCTTGGATGTATGTTAAGTGGAACTTGCTGGAGATCCGAACCCTCCTGCCTGTAGTTTCCATCTGAACTAGACAGAGATGATCAGTAATATTCAAATTCACATGAGACAAAAGAAAAAAGGAAATTTAATTCAGTATTTATGTATTGACATAATAAATTCAAGTTATACAATCATTATCTCAAGACAAACTCCACCTTTCTATCCACAAATATAAACCAACTTTAGCTTGGAAAAAAAAGATGAATTTATGCTACTATTCAGACATACAGCAGTATATGAAGGATATAAGAATATCATGCTAATCTTCTAAAACCAGAAACAGTACGTCCTTAGGCACGAAACATATCAAAAGAATCAGGCCATTTCCTTTCACCTCATACAGATACGTATATGATGGGTCTTAAACACAAATGGCATTTAGTTCCAATAAGAAACCCAACCAAACCCGTAATCTTCATCTCACGTTATGTTCAAAGTCTCCTCAAATGAGATGGGCATCATAAAATGAGACAAAATCATAGAAGACCACTCAGGTTAGCATGCCAAGAGCCTACCAAAAATCAGGTACTTATTCACGAACTATGTTACAAGCACAAATGATGCAGTACCTGGCTGCAGAGGTGTATTACCTGGTGATCCTTTGGTAGTATCATCGTCTTCCTCATTCATAGCACCTTCAGATTGCGACCGTCCATCCACGGATTGTTCCGGGGTTGATGAGTCTGATGCATTTCCACGCATCATTGTTGAGGAAAAGGAATTATATCCAGTATTATTCCACCAAGAATCAGGATATACATTGGAGTTAGGAACATTATAAAGGTTGGATTCTCCTTGGTTGCCGCCCTGCGACTTGGATTGCATGCTCCCTTAATTTATCCAAACAGATCAACCAAAGTGTCCCTAAGAAGCAACAAACAAGCAAGGCCTAGTTAGCCAAACTGGTGGAAAACCCAGAATGCAGCTTAAATTTGGCAAAGGAAAAATTGCAGCAACAACAGATACTGCACAAAGAACACACACGTTTCTCTGGATTTTCTCCAAATTTATAATATGCATAAAAAATCTCAAATGTAATAACAGAAAGTTATAGAGGAATCAGTTGTCACATCTGTACACAGTAATGCCACTATAAAGCCTCATAAATAACCAGAAAATAACTGGCCAAAACAATTAAACCAATCAACGGCAATAAAAGTAGATTCTTATTTAGATGTCGCTTCAGATTTTTTGCAGTTTTACACAGACTTTGACTTAATTCCAGTTGTTACTGATACAGAATTCCTAACTTCAATTTAAACTGGAGAGACCTTGTACTAAGGATGCCCAGAAAAATAATTCGTCCACAGGAACAAGTGTTTGTTAAAGGAAGTAAAAACAGTACGCATATTGGAGCAAAAAAAGGTAAAAAGTAGGAAAAATTTTCCAATTACAGGCCGACTTTGGTATTATCCAATCAAAAGACATGATTCTTTTAAGTACTGAAACAGGCAGCTAGAACTTTCTCACAAGTGAAGACTGAAGACCAACTTATTTAGAAGGGCAATTAATTGCATAACTTGTTCTTGAGTAACAACTGGAGCAGAAGACGGAGAAACTGCGGATACACTGGCACAAGAAGACCAAGTAGTAACAATCCACACTTGCTCAATATGTTATTTACTTTATGCCTTGTATTTATCAGTAGTTCCATTCTAGCATGTAGCATTAGTGGCGCATGTAGTAGCAAACAATTCTCTAGTAAATGTATAATATAGCTTAACATTTTTGTACCACATATTACAACATTATACTTATAAATCATGTTAATATAGTAATCGGGTTTTACAATGTAAAGCTTTCTACGTGAGGAATAGAAAATCACGTGTTCTTTGCTGTACCCGCTAATATCCCATTTAACCAATATGAAAATCCTTGATGGCACCAAAAACTGGAAAATTGTGGACGCATATCTTACAAATATCCAAGGCCAACAGTTGCATAATAAAAAAAAAAAAAAAAAAAAAAAAAAAAAAAAACTTAATGATTGGCATACCACGATATGTTATGCTCTCTAGCCTGCCTTGGCTTACATTCTATGTAGAATAACAAGAACTAGTCAAACAGTTCTCCTTTATAACTACAGGAGAAAAGAAAAGTGCTTTATAAAACTTAAGTTGAGACAATGCCTTGAATCCGGTTCCCACTTTTCCCTCCCTCATTTCTTCAGCTATTTTCTCATCAAAATCTGCGAATTTTCCGGTAAATTTTTTCAGAAATGATTTCGAATCAGGCTTTGCCTTTTTGTACTTTTTTTTTTTTTAATTTTAATTATAACTATATCATCCCAATTGAATTCAAGAACTTCTCTGCACTCAGCTCCACCAAAATTTAGCCAACATTTAAACTTTCAAATCAAAAGAAAGCCAAGAACTAATTTTCCAGAAAATAAAAAACATGAATTCCAGCAGTCACTTGCAAAAAGAACATCACAAACAATTATAACAACACACATCATAATAATAAATCATAAGAAGAACAAAATCCCAGATCAGAAACCTCACTATACACAAATATACACACATGCATACACAAATACATACATATACAGATGAATACATGCAGGTAGAGGGCTCATGCAAAGAAAATAAAGAAAAAAAATACTACCTTTAAGGCGAGGACTGATGACGATTAAAACAAAACCCTAGAATTTGGGGATTTGACAGAATTTAGAGAGAGAATTTAGAGTCAATGTGTGTTGATGTATAGGAGTCAGATGTACTGGTAAATTTTAAAGAGCACTGTGCAATGCAGAATATATGAGAGTATCTGTGAATTGTGTGTATAGTCTATGACTCTATACAGTATCAAATTTTAGCTGGGCCGTATTCTGTCACCACTCACCGCGGAAGGCACCTAGAATGCGTACAACCATTGGTGGGGCCCCCTCTTTAGGTCCCGACACACATGTTACATGATCTGTTAATTTCTTCTTCTTCTTCTTCTTTTTTTTGCCCCCTCTTTTTTCTGTTTTTTTTTTCTTTTTTTTTTTTTGCTTACCTTAAGTATCGGAAAATTCCCACTAATGTGTACAAAACGGTAGAATCCTTATGATTTGAGAGGTTATAAGTTTGATTTTTATGTATGTGGAGTTGTTTTATAGCGAATGGTAGGTTTGACATTTTTTTTAGGAAAAAGTACATTAAACCGCATGAACTATGGACGTTTTTGTACTTTGCAACCTAATAAAAAAATGTTACACTTTGCTACTTCAACTTTGCAAAATTTTCACTTTGTCACCTCAGTACATTTTTCGGGAAATATTTTATCGGAATATTCGCACAGTGGACAAGTGTCTGAATATTAAGAAAGGAAAAATCTCACTTTACCACCTGAACTTCACGAAATTTTGTACAATGCCACATACTGATGGAATATGCCAATCGAAATTAGGTTGAGATAGCAAAGTGTAATATTTTTTTTATTAGGTTGCAAAGTGTAAAAACGCCTATAGTTCAAGTGGTTTAATGTACTTTCCCTTTTTTTTAATATATAGTAGGCTATTGAAATTTTTTTCGATTGTTATTGCACTGATATTTTATAGTTATTGATAATGGATATTGATTGAATGCTGTAATAATTTTTTTCAAGAATAGGTAATTCTTCTATTTCAATAAATGTTGTTTTGCTATATAAATAAATTATTGATTACTTGAAAAATATTTATTTATTTTAGATTATTTGAAGTCAACATATAATGAAATGTAATTACTGAGTGCAAACAACTGAAAAACAAAAGTTCCTTCAGGAAAAGTGAATTCAATGGAAATTGATTTTTATTTTGTCTTCGTACATGATGAGCGGATATAGATTTCAACCACTTTTGTAGTATATGTGGTTGAGTTATGAGAAAGGAAACAATGTTCTTTCTTTTATTTATTTTTCTTTTTTTCCCCTTTAATCTTTTTAATTTTGAACAAGATTGAAATATTTTAATATTAGCACATCGATCTAACCAAACTCATCAAAATTTTGTTTATATTGATATGAGAGTTGGAAGTCTAACGAGTGATCTAGTCAACTGAGGTATACAATCCTTGAAATATAGGGTTTACACATCGTCTCGAGCACTTGATGGGTAAATGGAATGACCTGCAATAAAAGGTCATTAGACTAACGAACTTTCTGCGATAATTCTTCGATGGTGTATTAAGCTCAGATCGTGGGGTGAGATAATAAATCAATAAAAGTGAGAGCACAAACTGGTAAATAGTTTTTTTTCCTTTTGTTTAGAAAGTTGATGCCACTTCATCCAATAGATTTCTGCACAATCTAATAAATACTTAAATATGCTTTATTTATGATGAAAAACTTATTTATAGCGATCAAAATGTACCCCTTTATACGATTTCGTGTGGTTTCATTTTCACAATTCTAGAACCGGATTGCCGTACAGGGCCATATTAGGCCATGATTAGCTAGGGCATTCAGTAGCTTTTTGTGGGGATTTTAGACATTATCCATCATATATTGTGCCAATTAATATTAAAATCGCTTCCATACATTTTAGTTGCTCTTATAGCAACAAAGTATTTCCTTGCTAATAAGGTTGTTTTAAATTAAATCGTCAAAACACTTATCGGAAAAAAAAAGGTGTTAAATCGTCAAAACTAAACAAGAAATATAAACAAGTTTATACTATTAATGCATAAATTAAATTTATGATTGCTCAACAATATAATGAAATATATATGCATTAAATATGTTTTAATTTATCATTTTAACAAAACAACTTATTGATCATATTATGTGTTCAAACACTTCGCAACACTAAAAAATTATTGATCTTTTGCAACCAAATGATTAATAGCTGCGGTGGAAGTAGTAGCCAATAATTTAAAATGAATAACCATGATGAATGTAATAACCAATGACTCAAAAAGCTGTGGTGAAAAGATAATTTGCCTTGACTATATTGAAGTAAAAATATCCATCGTGGCTGTATGCCATGGTAGATTTTTTACCATCCTAATAAAAATCACGAATTATTACCATGGTGAAACCATAACAAATAATTTTTTACCATCATTTTTTTCTATTTATATCAGTTTTTAACCGTGATAATTCACATTTTTTGTAGTGCTGGTTATATATAGATCTTAAGTTTGGAGATACAAACTAATATTCAACCCTCATCAATGTTCAACCGCAAATCAAGTCAGCCTTGAAAATTTGCACAAATTTGGGAATCTTTGTTTATATTTCCAAGAGAGTTTTTCTATTTTTTTTTTAAAACTATCAAAAATATATTTAATTTACCTGCTTATCAATTAATAATTCACTTATTTTACTTTTATATATATATATATATATTTTAAAGGAGATTCTTATCAAATGTACACTACTACTCCTTTATGATGCATTTCATGTAGTAATCGGACTTCATTCTTATTAACATATACAATATGCCCCCACAAAAAAGCATTTCAATTTTGTTAAACTATACCAATTTTTTAAAAAAGAGTTAAATACATTATACCCCCCTATATTATTGTAAAAGGGAAGATTAGTCCCTATTTTTTTCTAATTGTAAGATATACCCCTATATTAACGTTAAACAAATTCTGTAGTTCAAAAATATTCCCCTATAACTGAGCAATAAGGGCCTTATGACCTAGTTATTCCACAATACAGGGGGGTATGTTGCAATTAAAAAATACAAGGGGGTAATATTCCCTTTTGCCATAATACAAGGGGGTACAATGTATTTTTCCCTTTTAAAAAATACATATTTTTATACTAAGAAATCTATATGATTAATATTTTCACCAAGTAATCAAAACATGCTTCCTTTATAGAAACGAATTATTTTGACTTTGAAAATTCAGGAAAATTGGAAATATTTTATACGTAACAAAAGAAGTATTACTAAAACTACATAATATTGTGTTTTGGGAACTGTTTTGAATTGTCTATTTCAATAAATGTTTCGTTTCATATTTCATTTCATGAATTAATATATATCAAGTGTATTATATAATTAAATATTTTTATAAGGAAATATTCAATATACTTGGTATGTTTATATTAATATATATATATGAAATAAGAAATGAAATTACCATATGATTCCAATCGATTAGGAACTCCGACATAAATGCTAAGACCATAGCTAGTGATAAGCGATAGAAGTCAAGGTCAATGTATTATATATGAGCTCAATAAATTCCCATTGCGATCTCATACACATAAAGGATAAAATAGGGTATGATCTGCCACCAGTTAGGTGTTTGCTATGTAGGAGTCAAGTAATGTAGGATCACTTAAACTGTAAAAAATGTCCTCGTTGATGGCAAATGTCATATTTATAGCTGACAGGGTGTACCTTCGTATAGGAGCATGTGGCATCATCTCGTGACCTCTTAAGATGTTTGATTTCTAATTGTGGAGTCGGGTTGTATTATCATGTTGAGGTCAGGTATCGGGTCACAATCAAATTAAAAAGATGTAGATTTTGGTGATAGTCTATTCATTTAAGCCATTTTCGCTGATATTTTAGGCGTTTGAAATCTTTTTAAGACTTAACGCGGGGGCAAGTGCCACGAGAGAAAGGAAGTGTTTTGTGGGAGGACATGAAATTTCTGACTTTATACCGTTGTTGGGGGCCTGGGCCTCACAAGTACCTTTGGATAAGGTAAGACATTTGCTGTATAAAGGTTATATAAAGATGTATAATGCATGTGCCTTCACATGTTGATTCCTGCACTCATCATACCTTAGATGAACAAATTCATTAATTTGCATCGAGTACAATAATACTATGTTTTACCAGATTTGCCTCTTCTCAAATGCATCATTCGCTAATTGTGTCTAGCATATATTTAGATTAATGTCATGTCATTAAAAAACTTTTCAACGCTAAATATTGTTTGTCCTTAATTGAGTAATGCTTTATTAATTTAAATAATTTAATTTAATTAGAGTCAAGTTTGTAAGGGAATACAATATTTAGAGTTAGATTAAGTTTCCTATAACATAATATCAAATATACACTTAAGTGTATATTGGACACAACTGGAGAAATGTTTTGTATTGGAGAGGGAGTTGGATCCTATTTAACATTAAGAAATATCTTTGAAATGATTAATTTCACCAACATTTCCAAATCGGGTGTGCTTAAAAAAATATATTCCTTCAACTACAACAAATATCTTTGAAAGAATTGACAACTCATTAATTATGATATATTTCTACTGTCTCACAGTGAATTTTATTTTGAATAAAAAAAATTTATTTATAATTGAATAAATTTATCATTGAATATAGAAGTTTGACTGTTTTGAGATATTGCCCCCACCTACGACAAAAATATTTTAAATAGTGGCTAAGTAAAAGAAGTCAATCGTGAAAGCCTTATGCCAATTTGCTCCTCCATGCAGGTGTTAATCAATTAAACCTAGTCAAGAGGTTGGGAAAAGGTGGCCATGACTATAATTTGCCACAAGTTGCACCAATAAAGATGACCAAATTTGTTGCTAAGCATCTAATTGAGGTCATACACTTTGGCCTTGATCTGATAGTTTGAGTATATTGAGATATAAAACAATTATTATTTAGGTTGTAATGGTTGGATCATTCTGCCCTGCAGGGTCATTATGGCCAAGTATTTATAGTTGTTTTGTACATCCTTGTATAATGTACCTAACTTCGGATCAGGACCGTGGCTAGGAATTAAAGGTTGGGATCCCTCGGTTGTACGGTCATACGGATATGACCCAGCCTTTACATTTGGTCTTATTGGGCCTGATACTAATTATGATAGGTTGGGCTCAGTGTTGGGCTAACTTGGATAGCCCAGTCCTTATGCTCCTATGGTAAGATTATGTCACATCATTTTACTCCCCACTTCCTCATTTAGAACTCGTTTAAACTGGTCGTTAAGTATGAGGATCGATTTAAACTAGTCGTTAAGTATGAGGATTGATTTAAACAAGGTCGTTAATGAGGAAGTTCGGGTGCCTTTTGGCGTGTCTTGTATCGTTGAGGTTTAATGCATCTCATTTTATGCTCCGGTTGTACTTCTCCATTGAGGTCGCTCATTTTGTGTTTCCCTCTTTCTTCGTATGCTTCTGTGATACTTGGCCAAATCTAGTTTATCCACCTCTCTCAATCCTTGCCGCTTAGGATCTTCTCTATCTTAACCATTGAATTTGAAAGGACTAGCTTATCCAAACTTTTCATTAGGCTCTGACCCCGAGGCAATCCTTAATTATAACTATAGTCCCAAGCATTTTCATTTGCCACTTTCATGGGTACAAGTTTTTGACCATCATCAATAGGCTCTTTGTCTTCATTGCGCGCTAGAAGTTTTCTTCAAGATGCATCATTCATCACCATGAAGGTACTTTTAAAAGCTTTCACAGATTTCTTTACAATGCCTTCTGACAGTATTAGTTTGGGCTCAAGTGCCTTCCTGGACTCCGGCTCTGATTTCTCGTCCGTTTTTCTTAGTATACCCTAGAACATCTTTGTACATAACAAAGCTTCTTCTTCTACACACACTCGTAATAAGTTTGGCCGTGACACCCAGGGCACCTCTGCATAGGTCGTTGGCCTATCAGTGTCTGATTCCAAGATTGGACCTAGGGTTGCTAAGTCTTTAGGGAAAAAATTTTATATTTCCTCGGACTATAAGATATTAATATCTCGACCTGGGTAGAAAATATATAATTCGCAGAAAATATATAATTCACCACCTAGTTGTATCTCAATTCATATTCGGGCCGGACTTAGGTTTCCAATAGCAGAACCTGTAGCGAACATAATTCGACATCTACGAGTTTTTCCTACTCAACTAGTGCTTAATTCCAAGCGTAACATATTAGGTTTTGTAATAATAATACGATATTATGAGGTCGAGCCCAGCTTTAATCACTTTTGAACATTGTTCAAAGGAAACACTTCTACTCGATTTGGAGATAGGCGGTTCTCGCTTCCTAAGTTGTCCCT
>JACFYI010003829.1:595828-629722 GCA_014898755.1 Handroanthus guayacan
CTGTGTTCTTCAATCCAAAAGGCATGACCCTATAGCAATATATGCTTTCCTCTGTCACAGAGGTCATTTTAATTTATTGCAATTTTTGATACCCTTAATATGCAGCCCTCATGCTTTGCATCGCGCATCCCGTCGTGGAATGAACAGGAAGATCTATTCGAGGTAGAGGGCATGGGTCTTTTGGACATGTCTTATTGAGGTCAGTGAAACCCATACACATCCTATATTTTCTAATTGAGTTGGAAACAACGATGACATTCAATAACTGCTCTGTCCACTGAATCTCAACGATGTACCCATCCCTTAAGAGCTTGTAGACATCTTCCTCGATTATCCGATTTGTTTTTGCCCCAAAGCATCTCTTTCTTTATTTTATTGGCTTGTCTATTGGGTTAACGTTGAGCCAGTGTACAATCACACTTGGGTCGATTCCCTTAAAATTGGCTGCCAACTATGCAAAAACGTTAGAGTTCTTTCTCAAAAACTCAATAATCATAACTCCAATCCTTGGCGTCATTTGGGTACCAATGCGCTTTGTTTTCTCGGGTTGCCTTAGGAATAATTCTATGGTTTTATGTTCGATTGGCATGACTCTTGTGTCATCTTTCATTTTCTTACTTTCATCCCCGAATTCCATTGTATGGTCGCCTAGTTTCGCGGGAAATGCCAATCTTTTCGTTTTCAAGGGTAAGGCCCTAGCGAGTAAAGACACGTTGTGGCATTCTCTCGCTGCCCTTTGATCACACCTTAATTCTTTAACTCTTTCCCTTGTCGAAAATTTCACCTTTAAATGGTAGGTGGAGATGATAGCTTTGAACTTATTAAGTCCCGAACTCCCCAAAATTACGTTATATGCGAAAGTGGAGTTTACGACCAAGTATTTAACCATCAATGTTTTCCTCCTTGGTTCTACACCTATGGAGGTAGGTAAAACTATTGTCCCCATAGGCATTATCTCTGCTCCACCGAACTCGACTAAGGGGGTGTTCACTAGTTGTATGATAGCCACGTCTAGTGCCATCTTTCTTAATGTTCCTAAGAACATAATGTCAGTCTGAATAGTATAATTTACGATGTCCAATGTCATGACTATCGGGTTGTCTTGCGAGCTATTTACTCTCTCCAAGTCCCGATCATCAAAGGTTATAGTGAGCTGCTCTTGTTCTACATTGCAAAAACCATATGGACCCATGTTCTTTCGCTAGGCATATTTTTTCCTGGCATTTTTGGAATCACACCCCGTTCGGCCTCCTATGATTACATTGATGACGCCCTTCACTGGTATGTTCTCATTCCTCCGGGGGTCAAACATCCTCAGTTGCCACTCATGCCTGTTATTATTGCGCCTTTTAGCACTGCGCGACTTGCTTCACCTCTGATGAGGTGGTGGAAACTTCAGGTTGCGGCAATCTTCCCATCCCCTCTTGTTAAGTTTGTTATCCACGAACTCTCTTAGATATCCCTGCTGGATTAATCATTCAATTTCATCTTTCAGTTGATAACATTTTTCAGTGTCGTGTCCTTTATCTCTATGAAATGCACAATATTTGTTTGAATTTTTCTTTCCTGGAATTCACTATTGCTTTTTGGACTACTGAATTTCATCCAATATCCATGCATTGGTGGGAGGTTTTGTTCTAAAATAATATCTCAGGACACAAGAAAAATAAGCATCTTATCAATATTCAAGGACCTTGAGATAGCTATCTAGTATGGAGGCTTCTAGTCATTAGCAAAAAAATTGCAAATGATGATGTCGCAAATTCATTTTTGAATATAAAAGTCTAGCCACGAGGTACTGTTCCATCAGTACAAATTGATCAAGAATTTTTTCTCTAAAATGCATTTTGAATGGTGAAAGAGGTTGAGCAATCTATATAAAAGTCTCATTCCCCTCCAATTCTCCATGTGGGACAAGACCACATTTCTTCATTACCTCCCATTTGATGTATCTAAAGAGGCACATAACCCCCAATTCCATTAAATAATGTCAATTATGATGGTCAGTTATGTCAGAAAAGATAAGAGGCTCGAATTTATTAGTGTGTTGTTCTATTACACCTACTGGTGAATATTTTGTATTGGGAAAAGGCATTTCAAATGTAAAACGAGCAGAAAGCATTCATCTAAAAAGCCTTGTGCTGCGTACGTGGTGCGGTTGGGGAGGTTTTTGCTCATGTTTTGGTCCAACCCAAAAAGTTGCGGTTTGAAAATATCTTAACCCAATCCAATCTGATAAAAACTCAATCCAAACTTCGCAGTCCTATTGGGTTGGGGCTATTTGGGGTGGTTTTGTGGTTCAAATAATTTTTTTGCCAATGAAGTGATGTAACATATGTGAAAATATATTAAAATATCTTCACCCATTCAACAAACAATTAGTTTAATATTTTTTCTACTTAGAGAGTAAATATTAATTGTTTGCACTCTATAGGATATTTATAAAGAATTTTATCCTCATCATTAAGTTAAAATCATATACACACAATATACACATAAAGCATAAGCATATACAATTTTACATGAAAAAGCAAATCCCACAATCAAAGGCTAAACCATGCAATACGATTCACAAAATAGTGAAAACGAAATTCATACTATGCACCGAATGATCATTTAGACAATAATTATGTTAGACTTAGTCTAGAAGTACAAAAGAAATTTTAAAGTCAAAATTTGAACCTCAACTGTTTGAGTCTAGAGTAATTTAAAGTTCAAAATGGAAGAGGACAAACATTTCATTATTTCATTCATCTTAACTAATTATTGAACTTGTTATTACCAATAAAAGGGAAAAATACTTGGGCTTATTGTTAATTTGGTTTATGGACTTATTTTGATAGAAATTAGTAAATTGGATTGATAGATAACTTGACTTATAGGTTATAAATATTAATTTATAAAGATCTTATAAACTATTTAAACTAAAAATACTAATGATATTTTCATCTTAAATTTAAATATTTTTTTTAATATAATATAAATATAAATATTTAAATTGCGCCTGGGACGGTCTTTTGTGGTTTATAAATATATAAAACCAAATCCAACCCAAAATTGAGGTTTTTTATTTAATAAATTCATGCCCAACCCACTAAACTCTAAACCCGATATTGCCGTGCAGTTTGGATTGGGGCAGTCGGTTGGAGCGGTCCAATGGTTTATTTGTACAGCCCTAGTGAGATGCATCAATACATTTCTAAATATTTTATTTTCTGAGAAAAAAATTAAGGCAAGGACAATTTAAGGAACTTGTTTTACATAATTGGAGAAAAGATTAACATATGTGATGAAATATGGTGTCATTTTATATTAGTTCACTACAAAAAAATATGGGTATCCCTTACGAAAAATATTGCTACGAAATTAATTTCGTAACTAAGGCTACATATTAACTACAAGCTAGCCGTATCAAACGTGAATTTTTACTATTAGCTATGGTCAATTACGTAGCTAAACTTATCTACAAGAATATTTGCTATGGATTCCACAATATATGGTTAATTCGTAGCTAAATTTGCAGCAAATACTCTTGTAGCTAACTTTAATTTTGAAATTGATCGTAGATAATTGTAAAAAATAATATTTGCTATGGATAGTTTGTAACTAATTTATAACCATAGCTACAAAATTAATTTGTTAGCAAAGTTTTTGTTACGCATACTTAACTTTTTTGTAGTGGTTAGAGTGCAAGGTTTACATGTCGCTCATCTCTCTCACTCACCTCGATGTGTCAAATGACAAAATTTTGTCATTAGCATACGATGATGTTATTTTACTATGATTGAAGTTAAATCTCTATTTTCAAATCAAATATCACCACTTCTCTAGGAGAGAAGGGTAAATCCATTGTCGTCTGCATCACTCTACAATCAATACGAAGTAGTACTGATGAACTTCTTTGGTTTTGTTTTATTTTCTTCTAAAATTTTGTTTTACTTATCAATTTTTTTCAACCAAACAACTCATTTGATAATAAAATTTTGTTTTACTTATCAATTTTTTTGAACCAAACAACTCATTTGATAACAATGGAAAAATAAAAGTTTCAAATTTTAAGTAAAATTAAATAAGCATATAATTATTTAGAACAGAGGTATTATAACATGTTTTGATTTGAAACATATGGAGCATTTAGTTAAATTAATTAGCCAACCACGTTCTCTGGATTTCAACTCTAATGGGTTTAATCATGCTTGTCTCAAGTTGTTCTTTAACTTGGTGTTTGTTATTTTTAAGTAATCGTTTTTAATTTACTAAATATGAACTAATACTTCATAATTAGTAAAAATGCGTATTATATACTTTTCTATGCAAAAGTTTAAAAAACAGGTCATTCCCGTCTTCAATCAAATTTATATGAAGAGAAAAAAAAAACATATTTTATGTTATAGATGTATGTTTGGCTTGTAAATGAAAATGTATCCATAACATATATTTTTTAGATGTATTTTTAATTGCCAAAGCACATCAATTATTTAACCATTACTTATTTAATCACTTCAACTTTAAAAATTACAACTTTTCAATTCTCAAAGCACCCACCAAATTTGGTAAATGCCAAAATTAAACAACCAATCACTCAAAAACTTTAAACACATATGCATTAACTGATGTATCTTACTTACAAAAAAATTATATGAATAAGTTTTGCTAAAGAAATTATATTAATGAGTTGGTTGTTCATGACTTCATATTTCAGTCTTATATTTTTATTCATGTAAAACTACAAAAAAATATGCATTAATATATTTTAGTTACAAATATATATATTTTTAAGGAAAATGTGCTTCGTGTGAGAGAAATTTATAAGTGAAAGACTAAATTAATGAGCAAATAAAAGCATAACAAATGCCATTGAGATATTACATTTGCCCTATTTTTTATTTTGTACTTTTCTTTTTTATTCATAATATAATCATATATTTTTAATTTTACGTGCCATAGTTTAAATAAATTCGCAATTTTTTCTGATATTACACTCGTTATGAACAAATCCTGTCATTTTTCTATCCGTGTTTTACTAACTATACTTTATATGTAGCATTCTTGGGCAGTGGCATATAAATCAATGTGAGCTGGTGGGTGACATTATCAAGGTTTCAGTACAGCTACAAAATAGAATTATAAATTCCCAGCGACCACATGACACGGTCTGCGACAGCCGACGCGTGGCTGCATGGTGGTCCCCGCACTCAGGTTCTGAAAATTTAATTAAACGAGCAATTTGAAAATAATCTAAAAAGTGTGCTTATAATTTTATAGTATAAAATAAAATTAATTAAGCTAAAAAGATCCAGGTCATTGGTGTGCCACTTGCCTACCCAGCAATCTTTTGCCACTTGGATCAAATAAATATTGGTGAAACCTAAAGGATCACATCAGTCAAGCCTCAGTTGCTACTGTATAATATTTCTTTTTTTTTTTTTTTTCCCTACTGTATTTACTATGTTGATTTGAGCATCAAGATTTTCACTGGGCAACCCCAATGGCCAAAGGCCCCAATGTCCTAGCCATTCTTATAATTTATAGTCATTTTTTGAATAAGAAAACTGTTTACTCAATTCTTAACTCGATCGCCTAAAACCAAATACATATTTCTCACATTCATAGGAGAAAATGCCATTAAATCACCCAAATTTTGGACATTTTTGCACTTTGCCAAAAAAAAAAAGAGTTTCACTTTCCCATCTGAATTAAGTTCGTGAATTTTTCACTTTGCAATCTAAGTATATTTTTCAGTGAAAATATTCCACATATGGGTGATATTGTGTAAAATTTCCCAAAGTTTAAGTTATAAAGTGAATTTTTTTGGCCAGTTTTGCTTGATTATGCACACGTGCATTGTGTGTGAGATAATTTTGCTGGAATGCTCCACTAGAAAATATACATAGGTTGCAAAGTGAAAATTTTGTTAAATTAAGATGACAAATTAAAATTTTGTTTTTAGTTATTAAGTTACAAAGTACAACAACATCCAATAATTTGGGTGACTTAGGTGGTGTATGCAATAGATTATATAAAAGTATAATTACCTATTTTTACTGAAAGTTAAAAGAACGGATTATTATCAAAAGTATTTGGTACTTGAAAACCATCAAACAAGTCATTGTAAGCCAACAAAAAATTGTAGTGTTTGGAATTATAATCACTTATTTTTTTTATATAAGAATAGCTTACAATACCTCATAAGCAATTGCTTATGAGATTATAGATTATTGCTGATTAATTTTAAAAAATTTATAGCAGGAGTAGAGTTTCCAAACTCTCAAAAACATAAGTGATTATCAGAATTAGTTGCAAATACCACCTTAACGTTTTTCTCTCATTCATGAGCAATATTGGCGGAGCCCGAACCATCCCTCTTCACATCCAAACACTTCTTCATTATTCACTTTTAGATTTGCTGGCTGAACAGAAATTTAAAAACAAAATAATAATAATAAAATTGATAGAACTGTGTAATTCATGATTGTAGGAGTGAGCTCTCGCTCTCTCCCTCTCTCCCCTTTTTCTTTTTCCTTTTTTTTTTCCCCTTGATGAAAAGGAGTGAGTTCACAGCAAGTCAGCAACTATGATGAGGCTTACCACACAATTAATGCAGAAGATCGAATAACATCCCCGGGGGGTTGCTGTAATTTCACGTCACAGTCAATAGATGGAGAACAACCCATGACCAAGAATGTTCGATCTGCCAACACGTGGTCTTAGGAGGACACAACGAGCGCGTTCGTCCAACTTAACGAGGGGACATTATCATGCCCCGATCGTGCGGACGAGGACGAAGCGACGAAGACTTTAAGAAGAGGAAACATTAGTAGGGAGAGAGACAGAGACAGAAGAACCTTAACTAGATATAATTGACACAAGACATTAAGTGATGTCAAATAAATGGACCCAATCTACCAGCACGGCACTCGGCAGCACCATGTTCTGTCTTTGTCACAATCCCCTCAATTTGTGTCTGCATAGTGTTTTGTACTACACAGGATACCTGTATGTTGTGTGTTTATGTTTTGTTGGAAAATAATTTTTAATAAAATTATATTAACATTAAATGAAATTTATTGTTGAAACGTACTACCTTTAAATAACTTTTTTTCTTTTTTTCTTTTTTGGTGGGATCAATCATGAAGATATTTGCACTCATAGAATATTGCTAATAAGCGGTGTTGAGTTAAGATCAATTAATACATTCTGATGTGAGTTCAGCCTAAATTAGGTTTGATTTTATTTGCATCAAGAGTTCAATCTTAATTGGATCTAGTTTTATTTAAATTAGGAAAAATTTCTTATAAGTAATATGGACTTAGGATCTAACCTTAATTATATGAACTTGCATGATTAATCAATTCGAGTGACGATTGACTTGGTGTTCCAAAATTCATTCTCATTCCGTCTGTAGGTTGAGTCATAAATGACTCAATCTATGAATTGATCTCTTTCGTTTGAAAAAAATAAATTAAAAAAGAAGAAGAAAAAAAGGAGTCGAGCTCTAATATTACTACTAGAATATTATTATTTATTTATTTTTTTCCCACCAAATTCAAGTTGGGGGTAGCTAGAACAAACATTGATGTACGACCAATTTGGATACTAGTGAATGCATTGAAAATTAAATTTCTTGTCAAACGCACATCCAATTCTTTTTAATACTTATATTTTAAGCAAAAAAATAAAAGATAAAAACAAATCAGAGTTAGGTGGTTTAAGCTGTGTAAAACACAAGCAATATACGAAATTAGAAATCGATCCAAAGCATTGGTTACCAATGCATGTATCCGGTGGGCACTAAGATTGGGCTGTCCAGAAAGAAGGAAAGAAAACGAACGTAATCCAATTATATTCATAGACGCGCCTTATTACATTGAAGATTTAAGATTTTAATACTAGCTAGGTTGTCTTAATCTTAAGGGTTTCATTAATTAGGCCCATTGTCATATTCCTTTCTAATCTATCACCTTTTGGATCTGTCACCCGGGATAGTTCTTCCTTCTCTTTCTTTCTTTTCTTTTCTTTGGCGCTCTCTCTCTCTCTCTCGCTTAAGTTATCCTTGATATGTTCTAACTGCTTGGAAATAATATCCTCCAATTAATTCCTCTAATAGGATCAATCATTTATTCAAATGGTAAGGGAGTGTGATTTAATTACCAAATCGATAACCTAGATTTAAATCATATCTGAAACTCCTCTCCCCTTATATCCCCATCATTGTAACCTTATAAAAATAAAAATAGAAAACAACTAAATCTTAGTAGTACTCACTCGTAAGTATAGAAAATGAAACATGCTGACTAAAACTTTATTCATATAAAATATTATTTACTTGCTGAGTTAAATCAATTTATAACCATATGCACATGCAACATGATTATATTTTATGTTGATAATGTAAAATTTTTTACTAATTTTATATAAGAAAAGTGATAAAAAATTATATGTTGTAACAAAAAATTATTTCAACAAATTTAATAATGACAAAAATTTGTTCATATTGTTACTATTAACAATAAGTGACACATCTATAGTTAGAAACTTCCTAGCGATAATAAAAATTTTGTCACTAAATTATAGTGAATTTTTTTTTTTTTTTTTTGGTTATTAGATTGTCATTACACATATATCACTATTTATCTATATTGACAATTTAAAACACTATTTTTTTTCATCACTATTAAGCTAACTAATGACAATAAAAAAAATTATTGCTATCTAAAATATATTATTAGTGACAAAACAAAATCCATTGTCACTTAATACATATTATTAATGACAATTTTTATATGGTCACACAATGCTTTGTCACTCATGTTGTTGTTGTTGTTGTTGTTGTTGTTGTTGTTATTATTATTAGTATTATTATTATTATTTTAGTGAATATATAAAGATTGTTACAAAGAATATGTATCAAGTCACAATGACTGTCATTTGGTCACTAGTAATAAGTTTTAGGTGATAATATTTTTTGGTATATATTGTCACTATATAGCTCTATAGTGACAAAAAATAGTGTTTTAAGTTGTCAATATAGATAATGGTGATTCATTCATAATGGCAATCTAGAGACGATAGAAATTGTTACTATAATTTTGTGACAAAATTTTCATTATCATTAAATTGTCAAAGTCAATAGTGACAATACAAACAAATTTTTGTCATTATTAAGTTTTTTAACATTAATTTTTTATAATATATAATTTTTTGTCACTTTTTATATAAAATTAGTGACAACTTTTTTATATTGTTACTAAATTTTTTGTCACACATATAATATATATATATTTTAGTTGTACCTCCAACTATTCAATAAAATACGGAAAATATCATGAACGAACCAAAGAGGTGCAAAAAGAAGAAGAAGAAGAAGAAGGAAATCAAGGTGGAGACATGCAAATTAATGATCGAGCTAATAGGTGAGTAATGGTTTGACCCAAAAGCTAAAGAAGAGTTTATCAATTCAATCTTTTTTAAAAGGGAGATGGGGCAACCTCGGATTCTAGAAAAGATGGCATCCCTCATTGTACTAAAATCATAAACAATTAAGAAAAGTCCATGGTTGATGGAATATTATAGTACATGATTGAAATTTATAAAGTAGCTCATGAGGTCTACTTGGAGGACATCAATCCTTTTGCATTTCATGTTACATGTATATATTTAGAAAAAATTAGAACCTAATTCCAATGCATCAATCCTCATTCCAAGAAGTCACACACACACACACACACACACACACACACATATATACAGATATATTATATATAATATAATTATGTGGTAAACTCCATGGTGCATGTCCACTCAGGTTCACACGTGTGACGTCATGCATGAGCAAGAGAGGTAAATAGTAGAAACCACTCATTTCTACGCAATAAAATGATTTATGATGCACAAAATATGACACACAAAGATGCGACATGAATACACATATGGAGGATACACTAAATTTTTGAATTTAAAATGTGATACGATATTAATTAATATTGTTATATATTATGTTATATATAGTTGTATATAATTAATACTTATAATTAATTAGATTAAATTATGTAATTAAAGATGCATATCAAATTATTCCATAATATAACATTTTTTTAAAAGAAATTAATATTAAAATAAACCTATTTTAAATTGAAATATGCGCATATATAGCTAAAAAAAGGTATCGTTATCATTCGGGTCCCTAAAAAGATTTCATACAAATTATAGAATGAAAGTTTTGTATCATTTAAAATTTTATACTTCTATATTGCAAAGTTACGATTCACTCACTTAACACACTATTTGATGATTTGCTATTTTGTTAATATTTATTAGCTCCTAAATTTGACAAAGTTAAAAAGAAAAGCCTTGCCATGTTTTTAATATATATTTTTGGACTTCTTAGACTGTATTTTGAACATATATATATATTCACAAACAATAGCGTCATATTGGGTGTATGCTGAGACTATAGAAGAATCGTATTCATATTCGGCACAGCGTCATGTAACTTTTTTCGTGTCGATATATCATAGCAAATGATCATCATTGATAGGTAAAAGTAATGGATCAAATTTATTACAGGACAAAACTAATATTAAATACAGTTAAAATTCAGGAAAAAAGAAAAAAGGGGGAAAATCAGTGTTATCAGGGTCAAGTAATTGCAAGTGCGTAGAATTGAGGATGAATTCTAACTACGACGAGCCACAAATAATGGACCACCACAATGTGAAAAGGATAGAGTTGGGGAATCATTTAAGAAGAGTTGAATAAAAAATTGTTACATATTCTGTCTGCAATTATTACCTGAATTCCTAACTAGCTTTTCAAGATGAGATATCAAAAGCTTAAACTTTAACCATTTGCCCTTTTCTTTATTTCATCTCATCAGGTATCATTCCAGTCCAGTTATTGTCCCCACTAGCAAAATAGCCAAATCCACACTAATTAAATTGATACTTCTTCTCCTTTTTTTTTTTTGTTCCCCCACATATTATATATATATATATACGTATACACTAAAATTTGGTAAAGCACTGGACGAGCCTTAAAAATTGCTAAAATTACAAAATTGAAATTTTATTTTTGAAGGAGAAATGTATTATTATGTGATTAATTTAAATGATTAAATGAATGTTGTTATGGATAAATGAGTGGAAAAGATTTAACAAGCTCCTAATGATGATTGCAGTTAATTAAGGCATTACTAATTAGCTACCTTTTTTTATCTATTAGCGAGTCCCGTGTCTTGCGGACATGCAACGTGCATCTAATAATGTGTTATGAACATTTGTGCAAAGTGTGAGAGAAAGTGGTAGAAATATCTTAATATTCAATTTAGTGTGTATTTTAATTTATGTTTCATTTTCTGGGAATGGGATCTCCTATTCCAAAAAAGTGTTTCATCTCCTATTTCATACTTTAAATACATACCACGTGCATAAAAAATTTCATTATAAAAATATTCAATAATAAATGCAACATATATGGCAAGTATTTGAAAACATGGAATAGAAGCACCATTTGAAGTAGCGGATCCTGTCCCATTTTACGGCTGCACGGTAAGTGTATTACATTTATAATCCAGTATTTTTATAAGAAAATATTTGTTTAATACATTTGACATGCATCCGTACTAGGAGTGTAAGATGAGTCGAGCCGGCTCATGAGCTTTGTGAGTTGGCTTAACTTAAGCTTTTTTCTATTTCTTTTTAATGTTTTTGTTTGAAATATATACATGTATCTATAATATTACTAGTACTATAAAATTATAATATTAATTATTAAAGATGGCCCATGTACTTTTTTTTTTCCATATTTTTATTATATTATAGGTATAATATTGCTCTTATTATAATAAAAATTAAAAATGAAAAACTTGCTGTAGTTATTACTAGTGCAAGGCTCGAGCTTGAGCTGAGAACCTGAATTTGAGCTTGAATGATTAAGTGAAAATGATCTGAGGTCGATATTGAAATTTTAAGAGCTAATGGATAGAGTTTGAACTAACATGTTTTACTTCGAGTTCGAGCTCGAGCTCGAGCTCAAACTCACTGAAATTTATGCGACCTCGAGCTTGTGCTCTCTAAATGTTGAGTTTGACTCATTGACACCCCTAATCCATAGAATAAGAATAGGAATGAATTGGAAATAAGGATCCAAACCTGATAATAATGGATTAGTTACTCTTTGTACAGTTGCAGTTATGAGTTATAAATTGGTAATAATAAAAATAAAGCTGATGACATTTCACCCATTCAAGTTTATTTGTTTTTACATATTACGATCCAAAAATAACTCGGCATTTCACTTCCTTGGAAATATTCCAAGTGAAGGGCAAGTTATACATGCCAGGAACTAAGGTTTAATTGTCAAGTGCATTGTCGAGCAAAATATGCCATCAAGAAACTGCATATGACTTTTTTGTGTCATGTTAAAGGGATAGCTTTTCCTCTTTCTTTTTAAAGGAATCATATTGAGAAACAAATTTTTAAATGGGAAGAAAGAGAAATTAATGAGAATATTCTTTAGTAAGACACATGATAAATATATACTAGTCATTTAGCTCCACAATTTGTTTCAAAAAATCACTTGGGAGACGAAGTGCTTCAGTGTCTCTTACTAGAGATAGTGAAGTGTTTTTTAAGTTATATTTAAGGGGTAATGTGCTAAAATAAATTAATTTAAGAGGTGAAGTGCTATTTATCCACAAAAATATTTTGAAAAAATGTGTGTGCGTATGTGTGTGTGTAAATACATCAAAAGATGGGGGAGGTGCTTATTATACAGTATCCGTTTTAGATATTCATTAATAAGACATAAATCTCTCTTTCTGATAGTTGCAACCTTTGCATAAAATAATTATAATTTTTGGTTACCCACTTCACTATTGTCATCTTAATAATCCCGTAATCACAAATGAGTATGTATCAATTATACTATTTTGACTATAAATATATGCATATCGAGAAGCTATAGTGATAAAACTATATGCATATCGAGCGTGTGCTCAGAACTAATATTTAATATTTAAAAACGTACTTGTATCATCGGTCACATTTAATTTCTCTTTGCAATTTACCTAAAATTAATAAATTCAAATATTTATTATGTGATTGTTTTACAAGACAAGATATTGAGGCAAAAGAGTTTCATAAAGAAAGATTGATTGCATTGATTAGCAATTTAGCACCCAATCATAAAGTACTAAAGAATATTAATTATAAAAAAAAAAATATCTTGAGAAATTTCTTAAGATTCCCATCTCAAATGTGAAAACAATGATGACAACCCGCACGAGTTATTTCATTGGATTCCCTCACTCAGACACATAGACAACCCACAGACTGACACTACCATAAAAGGAAAAAGTAAAAAAAAACCAAACAAATCTGCCACAATAATTTCCCCTCTCAAAGTCAAAAAAAAAAAAAAAAAAGGAGAAAAGGAAAGGGACTCTCAATTCTCAACAGGCTTTTGGTTTCCAAAGTGCTATCTGTGTAAAGATACCTCCTACCACCAATTTCTTTTTGCTCTTTCCACTCCAAAAACGGTCTCTTTTTGTGACAAATTTGTAAGAAAAAGAGACTTGCAGATAGCAGAAAAGAGAGTCAGGCTTAACTAGGAAATCTGGATATGCTCTTCTTCTCCTAAAGGAGAATATATTTAGAAGCCCCTTTTTGGAATAAGCCTTTTTCAAGACTAGTGATACCATATGAACTACTAGTGTTGGTTGCAGAGTTTGTATGGGGGAGATTAATGTAACTTTTATTACCTCCAAATTATTCATAAAAATTGAAACTTTTCTTGTTCAACTGCGTGTCTTGACTTTATAGACAGATTATTAATTAATCATTAGACAATCATCTCTAACGCGGGCACACGGATTTGATTTGGTTATAGAAATATTCCCAAAATTTGAGAAATCACAATATTATGCATCCCAATACATTATTATTAGACCCTGAAAGCATATATATAACAAATTGATTGAACAATTAAACCTCTGGTAATCTAACAACGACAATAGGTCTTATTACATAATTTCTTAAGTTACGGGAAGATTTCTTTAGTTAGACCAAACTTTACTACGGAGGTGTTGAGGTAATTGTCCCTTAATTAATCATTCAACAAACTTCCAACAACCATAATCATGTGCAAAGAGTACAAAACAATGAGAAGAAATTGAATTCAGACATAAAATATGCACTCTTTCAATTTTCACAAGTCAGAAAATACATTGAGGATAATATTAGCACAAGGAAAATAGGCCTAAAACTGTTCCAAGTTCCTACATATCATCACAACTCAGAAACTAAATTCTCACACACTGCTTAGATCAGCAAACAAAGTAGTACTAATTCTAACTATTTATGTGGTAATAAAGATTTCTTAATCTATAGAAACATATCATAGTCATAATCATAATCATCATGAGTCAAACTGGAATACCACGAAGAGCCAAGTAAAAGAAGAGCTCTATATCTGGAGAAGCATAAAATGCAATCGGCCTTCTTCGCAAAGGATTACAACTCGTGATTATTCTTCTCTTCTTTGGTGCTGGAGGGCATGTTTGGATCTCCGGTATTCGGTACCTTTCAGCTTTTGGAGTAGAACAAATATCTACAGTTTCCGACGAGGAATCCAGCTTGGCCGGAGAATTTGCAGGAGGGACTATTGAGTTTTCTTGATCATTTTTGTTGTGGAGATGCTTCTTCAAAAGGGTTCTTGATCTTCTTGGGAATGATTTTCTTCTTCTTCTTCTTCCAAAAGATGGAGCCATTATTGGACTGAATCAATGATGCAACTAAACTGGGTAAAAGCGGGAATGCGATTTTGAGGTTTAACTAAAAGGGCTACAAAAAGTGGAAAATAGATCAACTTCCATTACTTTATCACCCCACTAAAATCTTTGACTCAAAAGTGATAAATCTGGAAGGACAATAGTCAATATATGTCTATTTCACAAAAAACATTTTCAAGAACAAGAAGACTCTAAAACAAAAACCCTAAAGCCAGCACTCTAAGTTGAACTAATTGAGGACAAAATCAAACGAAAAAAAAAATTAAAATATTCAGAAATCATGATCAAGAAATGGAATTAATAGGAACCAAAACAAATTATCCAAAACCCATAGAAGAAGACGGTGCAAACAAGAATATTGGGTGCTAATAGATGAAGCAAGATTTTGATAAAAATGAAGAAGGATTAGACCAAGAAGGTATTATAGATATGAAGATATATAGGAAAATGAAGTGTAGAAGGAAGGAATGAGAGGATTATGAGGCAAACCCTTGAGCGAGGATAGATATGGAAGAGGGAAGATTTCGATATGGCATATATATGGGAAAGATAAGATTCGGGCACAGCTGCCCGCTGCCCCCTTGTAGGTTTAATGATTAAGGTTCCTTAGATTAAGCAAGGGAGCTAGTGCTAAATAAGATAATATATAAATTGGCCTTGTCCCCATGAAAAGTTGTATGTTTTAATATTATTATTAATATTTTACAATGCTATGTTTTAATTTCGTAACTTAGTGCTTTTGAGTTTTCTGGATTTGGGAGCATTGCCGAGTTATGTCTTAAATTTACGGTGTGACAGTACTAGAGGCCATCAATCCGATTTCTGCAAATCCCACTAGTGTGTTAGACTGTCTTTCTATTGTATGGTAACTTGAATATATATATATATATTACTGTATAGTAGGCTATTGAAGGTTTTTTTTTTTTTTTTTTTTTTTTTTTTTTTTTTTTTTTTAGAGTTATTGCACAGATCTTAGTTTGATTGTTATTAATGTATTGGTGTAGTGATCATTTAGTATTGTAATCACTTCTCTAGAAAAAATGTGTGTATGCGTGCTTAAATTTTTCTATACAAAATTAAAAAAAATATATATATTTTTTATTTTAAATAATACTGAGTTTTCTTAATTATTTTATATTTTTGCTTGAATTTTTTATAGAACAGGACAAGCAAAAAGTAAATTTGGAATGAAAATGATTATCATTGAAGAAAATATAAAAGAAAAATAAATATTAAAAATGTAAGTTATCTTTAAAAAGCATTTTGTTATTATCTTATAAAATAAATTACATTAATCAACTCATTGAAAAATATACTAAAAGTAACTACTTAAAGGGTCTCATGATTTATATATATCAAATGTACAAATATAATTCAAATTCTTTCCTTGGAATTCAAATTTGTGAAGGGATATTTTCTTTTTCCAAAAATTTAATGCAAATACATAGGGTTGCAAATATATAGGATCAGCCCTTTAGGTTCTTAATCTTTTAGGTAGAAACTATATTTTGTCGTAACCACCAAGGAGGTGGTTGGAGAAAAAGCATGAAATTAAGTAGGATAAGAGCGA
This sequence comes from Handroanthus guayacan, assembly GCA_014898755.1. NCBI lineage: Eukaryota > Viridiplantae > Streptophyta > Magnoliopsida > Lamiales > Bignoniaceae > Handroanthus > Handroanthus guayacan. The sequence continues at coordinate 612,187 of JACFYI010003829.1, forward strand.
AGACGAAGAAAAAGATTCTAGAATATCATATATTAAGTATATACAAAAGGAACGAAAAGTTAAAGAATGAAATTGTCATTTATTATTTGATTCGTAGAATTGGTAATTAGGGAATAATGGTATAAATCAAGTAAAATTTTTCTTAATGATTAAGTTATCATTTAATAACTTTTCAGAAAATATTTGTTTGTATGCACCTTTATTTTTAATAAAAAAAAAAATTGCCTTACTACATTTTTTTTTTTTGATGAATTCTTTGCCTTATTACTACATTGCTATATACATATCCTACTTGAAATTGGATATGTTGATTTTGGGTTTTAATAGCAGTATATAGAAAAAAATTATAGAGAATGTTGTATTGATATAAGAAATATTCAGTAGTATTTTCAAAAGAAGATGTTTAAAGGTTAACGTGTCTACTTATAGACAACTTGTTACATATATAATATTAGCATAATTGATAACATTCTCTTGTAAAAGCAATATAATGTTGATTCGACCAATAATATATCTATATATGAAGCACTATATGCAAACTTTATGTATCCATAAATAATTATTTTCTAAATATTAATTAATAAAAACTTCAAAGAAATGGTTAAAGTTATTAGAGAGTACCGCTACTAAATGCCAAACTGAAAACATAACCAATTTTTGGCTGGGAAAAGAAAAAGTTTTCAAATGTTTCTCATAATTAATGAGGGTTAGTTTCATAAACCGCTTGAATTCGTCCCCGTGTAGTTCATAACCCTCTCGGAGATGAAATAGCCATAAAACATTCTTGTATTTTTTATAAATATATTTCACTTGGCACTTTAATGAAAAAATGATCCTGAAGTGCCCAAAAAGCCCTCTCTCTATGCCCCCTTCTTTGATCAAAGTATCAGCCATTGCAAATGAATAAATAAATAAAAACACTCCATCTCCAATTTGGACTGCAGTGCACAGCCATGGTAGGTGGTAAGTGTCATTTTTGAAGTCAAAGGGGTTTTTTTTGCCATCTTCTTTAGCAGTTGCATGAAAACTTGAGACATCCTCTCCATATTTGAAGGCTTCCACAACGCCATCAGAACACCGAACCCTACCATAGAAGCTAGGTTTGAGCTCGCACCGGCAGTGAAGCACCCAAAAAAAAAAAAATGAAACCCCAATCTTGTAGACCATACTTTTCCCATATTCTTGCGTTGCACAATCATGTCGCATGAAGCAAGTGCCATTTTTTTATTTCAGAGGGGTCTTTCAGCCAGGATGTAGGTGACTTTTGATTTCAGAGGGGTCTTTCAGCAAGTACTCCTATAGCAAAAAAACTTGAAGCCTCCTCTCAATATTTGAATGGATCTTCCTTGACGCCACCGTAATACATTCCACCACATGATAGCTAGGTTAGAGTAAAATGATGCCTTAGATTCAGAGAAGTTCCGCATCCTTTCTCCTTAATGGGTTGTTACTTATGGACTCCATTTACGTTAGATAAAAGAATAGGGGAAGAAATTGACAATTAGGGTTTTAGAAGGGGACGAGAAGAAGAGGGAAGAAGGAAGACAATGGAAAATATTAAGAAAAGAGATTTTCTTTTTAAAAAAAAAATTCTTAAGGGTAAAAAAGACTTTTATTTACCCTTGAAAACATAAATACCCTCAGCAAATTTCGTGTATAATTGAATAATTTGGATATGTCGTGGATATTTTTAAAACATGATGGCTTATTATGATATATTATAATTATTTATAGTGCATTCAGCATATCATTAATATCATTAATTATTGTTACATTTTTTATTTGTATTTCTTGTACCATATCACTAGCTAGGATCTTAAACATTAATTCCTTGGCCCAATTCTTTCCAAAAAAGATTAATCATCAATTCATCATGAGAAGAGAGCAACTAATTATTGTTTGATTGATAAAGAAACTCAATCTTATAATATGTTGAACTAATTGCATTGATATAATTATCGACGTAAAAGAAAATATAACAATTAAAAATAAAACATGAATACAAAGAATCATCGAGCAATTAATTAACGCACCGTATTTAATTATTTAATTAAGATGTAATTGGATAGCTATTAATTACACATATATGTTGACAAGGATCAAATTCAGAGACGTTATACTTATCCCAATGCCCCAGAAACAGTTAATTGGCACCAAAGATTGTATATTTAAGAACATGAATATATTGGGAAAAGGGAAAATATTTAATTATATATCAATGTTTATATATTTATATATATATATATATATGTTCAGCGCAAATTTAGGATATAATTGTGTCAGCTATTATACCTCTTGGTTTGGACATATTAGATTAAATAAAACGATAAAAAGGACAGTTGGACTTTGGATGCCCCGAGGATACATCAAAACCTAAATTTGAATTTCACTAAGGCACACGTGCATTTCACTGAATTTCTTGAGCTTTGGGATGCTGCTCCATATCGTATGCATGTGTCCTGCTGCTACACATAATGCTACAAATAATGTTCAATTTTGTAGCATCCTACGTCTTCGCGTGTGGTTTTATTCTCTTTTAACTCCTCACAATTATATCTTTATTTATAATTTTACTAAAGTAATTTTTCCAAATCCGGCCCCACCACAAATACTCCTTTCGTAACGAGAGTCCTTTTGCTCTCGAATGGGTGTATTCTTTCTCTCGTATTAGTGTTAGTCTAATCATCCATAACCCTAACCCTAACTTTCTAAATCTTTTCCTTAGTCTTTGCATGTCAAGCTTCGAGTGGTTCGGGTGGAAGACATGGTGATGGGCAATACTTGCATCTTGACTATAGCTAAGCGTTTCCTTGTCTTTGTGGTCTAAGTTTTTTCCTTCATTTTTTACATTCTCGATCTCTTCTTTTTCCACTTGCACAAACCCTATTACTGTTCTTCTGTTTTCCCCTTGCATCCCTATCCTTGTTTCAATCTTAATCATACCTTATTATGCTTAATCTGCTTCTATCTTTAGCTTTTGTGTGTTGAGTGTGGTCCTATCCATCTCGTTCTCTTTTCTTGTGGTGGATGTTACATTCTAAACCCTCTCTATTCATTGGTGAGGATGGAATAAACTATGAAATGCTTAGGCTGGCAATTGCATCTGATGGGGAAAGAAGAGGATGAAATCATCATATCCAACCTGCAAGAACTATCTTTGGAGCAAACATCGCATGACTTCTCCAGCCATATAAACATGTGGATGTGAATCTTCTAAACAAGAAATAGTTTATTATATTGGCTAACCATCCTCTTGATGTGTTGGAAGGGTACTCCTGGATTTTAGATAAGTATAGTATTATTCTCCGTGAATTAGTGGATAAAGAGGACCCCATGATAGTGCAACTTAACAACATGCAAATCATGGTACGTAAAGGAACGTTCCTTTCCATTGCTTATGTAAAGAGGTAGCTAGACAAATTGGAAAAAGATTGGGTGTATATCACGAATTTCTTCCATCATGGAATGTAGTGAATGCATTATGATGAGAACCAAAGTTAGTATTGATGTTAGTAAATGACAGACGTGGGATGAACCTCTAACTACCAATCGTTGTAGATTAACTTTGAGTATGAGTGCTTTCCCAATTTTTGTTGATTGGGTGTATAATTTGAAGATTACCCGTTTCGCTTTCCCCATGGTAGCCGGTGTACAAAGATAAGTATTGTGTTACATGATATCAGAACTCCCAAGCAATTACCAATATTGGACCTCATGTGAGCTGGGCTACAAAGATAAGTGTTGTGCTACATAATATCAGAACTCCCAAGCAATTACCAATATTTGACCTCATGTGAACTGGGGTATTAAGAGAGAACAATTACCTGTGATTCGTCATGATTAATCTTTTTCATAGAGGCTAGCTCATACAGGTCTAGGAGATGTTTAGTCCTCAAAGCTATGGGTTTAGTAGCCTGGCAAAAAAGCAAAGTGCTGTCAAAAAATAAGAGGTGTAAGATCAATGGAGCCTGTTGACTAATATCAACTCCTTGAATATTATTACGCTCTTTCTCGACCTTGAGAAAAGCAATAAGAGCCTCTGCACAAAAGAAAAACATATATGAAGACAAAGGATCTCGTTGTCAGAGACCTCGTGAGGGGGTGCAAAAAATCAAATAGAGACCCATTCATAAGAAAAGTAAGAAATAGAGGAGATGCATGTGATCATAGAAACAAAACAGGGATCAAAACTCCATTCAAGGAAACTCTATTCAACCCAATCATACGCTTTACTCATATCCAATTTAATAGCTATGCATTTGTTTTTTCCGTTTTATTTATGATTAATGTAGTGATTGAGCTCATAAGGAGCAAAGACATCATTAGTAATTCAACATTTAGGAACAAAGGCCGACTGGGTAAGGGAGACAATGTGGTTAAGAATAACTATGATCCAGTTGGTGATGACTTTCAAGCCGATTTTGTATATTACATTACCTAAGCTAATAGGCTAAAATGGGACATGGTTTAGGTTACGAGTTTCAGGAATAAGCACGACATGCGTATAATTTAAGGAGTACAGACATTTTCCACTATTAAAAAAGTAAAAAGGCAGTGAAAAACATCATCCTCAATGACATGTCAGAAATATTGGTAAGCCAATGCTGGTATACTATCGTGGCTGGGAGATTTGAGTGGATTTATATTAAATAGGGCAAGATGTACCTCTTCCTTTGTAAATGCTAGTGGAAGTCTCTTATTTATGTCACTCGTAACTTCAGTAGAGATTATGTCGAGAACCTTATCCAATGCCTCACTGGATGGCTTTGATGAGGTAAAAGTCCCCTTGACATATTCCATAATGATTTTTTTCAATATCATCATGTTTTTCACACCAACGTCCCATACTGTCTAATAATCCCTTAATTTGATTCCTTTGCTTTCAAATAATATGGCCTTTGCATGGAAAAATTTATTTTTATGGTCTCCTTACTGGAGCCAAAGATTCGACTCCGTCGTTTTCAATATGATTCTTCAATTGCATTTAATTTCTTAGGATTTGGATCCATTCTCTCTATGTGTCTCTTAATAGCAACACTAATAGGTTCGTTATGAAGTTGGTCAAGTAAGCACTGAAGTTCCATTATCTATTTTTGACATTCCTCAAAAGCCTCACGATTCCATTGAGAAGGCCTAACTGACAATTACAAATCCTATCGGTCATCAAAGAGTTATTGGCCATCATTTTACCTTTTTTCCAACTCTCAAGAATAACTTGTTTACCATATATAATGATCTTACCCATATAGGTTCAAAACCGTTTAGTGCTATGGGGGGCATTAGGTGCACATTGGTGGATTCAAAGCAAAATTTGAACGTGATTGGATCCACCCTATTGGAAATGTTGGACAAAGCAAAATAGAAATCTATCAAGCTATTGTTTTGATCCAAAAATAGGATCAATATGTTCCCGAATGATGAATGGATGTATTCTCTTGTTAGTCCACGTAACAGCATTCCCATTAAGCCCCAAATCCATAAAATCGTATCATCCCATGCAGCACGAAAACCCTCGATGCAGTTCAGGTGCCTAGAAGCGCCTTTTTCCTTTTCATCACTAGATAAGATCTCGTGAAAATTGCCTCCGATAACCCAAGGTTTCATCAATTATTGAGCCTACCACCGGAACAACTGCCATGAATGGTGTTTTTCTTCAGTAGTAGAATAACCGCAGAAGCCTGTAAGTCTAGGGATCCAAGTAAGTTCGCATTTTCGATAGCAACATCAATGTGGTGGCTTGAGAAACTACAGAGTGAAATAGCAATATCTTTAGCCAAAGTATGGGGAGACCACCAAAGAGCCTGTCACTATCCATTAAGATGTCGTGCAAATTAAATTTCTACTTAACAAGTTGCATCACGTGTGATTGACATTTAGTTTCACATAAGATAACCAACACAGGGTTAAATTTTTCAAAAAAAATCCCCTATAAAAGAAACTATCAAAGGAGCCCTAATCCCTCAATAGTTATAGAATATGCAATTCATAATACTAGGTGGGGTTGGATCGAACCAATGCTACTACATCAGAGTTGGGTTAAGTTCTCCAAGATATTGTTGTTGCCGTCACGTTCTCCAGTCATAGTAGCCTATTCCAAATTCAATTTTTTTCTTTTTACCGTTAATAGTGAGCTTTTTGCTGGAAGTTTGTGGTATTAGATATGATGTGTATGGATTGTTGATATAGGGAAATCTGTTAGGGTTATGGAGTTTTCAATTTCAGCAAATTTATACAATAAGGGGGAATGTGGAAAAAGAGATCTGGGGTGTATTTTGGTGATAGGGAAGGGTGTTTAAGGGGCTGAAGGTACGAGAAGCAGTAGCACGTACAACTATAAGTCTATTTTCCCCACCACTGTATTTGAAATCAAAGATAGGCAGACCACACTTAGCAGGGATTGTGGGGTTGGGACCTTAAAATCGGTGGGATGATACTTGGGATAGGGTTCTATTATTACATGTGAAATATTGTCTCTAGGATTACAGAATTCTGGTTCATACCTCATGGGGCATGTACTTTCATTGTGACCAAGGATGCTATAAAGATAGCAAAACATCAGAAGCTGAGCCAAATCATGGTGTCATTCAATATTCGGAGATTAAGACCTATCTTGATAGACTTCTTCACATCTATCTTGATCTTCACACTCATGCAATTATCATCTCGGTGGGGCCTTGGTTTGAGAAGTTCAAGAAATTACCTTATAAAACCACGAATCTGCTGTGCAAGTTCACTCGTCTGTTTAGGGATTGGGATATTGTGAATTCGAATGACAAGAAGAAGCATATCCAAATTGATATTCATTAGACAACATTTTTTTCCATTATCCAAGGACAACTTTTCAATGCAAGATATACATCCAAAGGATGTTTGAAAATCATCGAGAATTGAGATCCAACTATTAGACATACTTCAAGCCCTTTAATTGGTTGAATTAGATGCACCAAATTGGCTTGAAGCAGAATATGAGTATGATTTTGATGCCACAATCCTTCCAACCAATGTGAATTCTTGGACATTCGAATGTTCAGCCCAACACTATTCGAATATAACAATACCTTAATTTTCCTCCTTCATAAGGGAAAATCAACTATCTAAACTCTCATTTGTGCCATCTATATTGTTCTCATAAGTGATGATGGATAGGGTACTTCAAATTATGCAAATCATTGCAAGTGATATGAAGCAGAGTCCCCATCGCCTGCATGAACAAAGTTAGAAAGATAGGGTTAGGGTTGAGGTTAGGTTTGCAATTTTGGAAAGAAAGAGGAAAGAAATGAGAGTAAAGAAATGTGTGCATGATTGTGCCTAAAATTAAGGAAGCAAGTAAAGTAAATTTGTTAATAGAGCAAAAACAAACCTCCATGTTCTGAACCAATAGGCAGTATGACTAGGCCATCCAAAAGCTCTGATGATACATATGCATAGCCAAATGGGTAAAGAACAGAAGTCGGGTAACTTTCTTGGTGGATCTAGTGTCAAAAGACATCATTTCAAATGGGAGAAGGTGGCTTTCAATGAAGAGAAGAAGGATCCCATTCTAGAGGGATACAAGAAGAAGAAGAAGAAGAAGAAAAAGAAGAAGAAGAAGAAGAAGAAGAAAGAAGAAGAAGAAGAAGAAGAAGAAAGGATTTAATTCAATTATAACTTAGTTTTATTACACATTTATGATAAGTAAATTAGGATAAATTTGAAATATTAAAAATTGGCATGATGAGAATCGTGATTATATAGCCATTCCCATTTTCACCCTTCAAGTCACATTAAGGCTTTCAGCTACTAAACAAAATAACGATAAATATGCAAAAGCACATAAATTAATAACTTTCACGTTAAAGACAAAAATCACTTCTATAGTGGCATAGATAAAAACTAATTAACAACATTTTATTTTTATGCAATATATATTTAGCGAATTATTTAGATATATTTACTTGAATTCATAATATAAGATTACATATTTAAAAGAAATTAGAGAGGGCAAAGTTGAAGACAAAATAAATGTTGATGTTTAAGAAAAATATGCTTAGAGAAAATGAATAATATTTGATGAAGGGGGAAAAGGGTAATAAAAAATTCTCTTGGCATTTTTCTTTTCGTTTCTTTTCTTTTCTTCTCCTTCCCTCCTTCCCTCCCTCCTAGTTCAAATAGGGTTATGTGAGTTCTCTGGAAAGAAACGATTACTTTCAATTACATTAATATCATTATATTAATATATTTTAAAGATCAAATATATGAACTAAACACAAAACAAATTTTCTAAATTATCATGAAATAGACAAATACTATCATGTGATAAACAAAAGCTCACACGCTATCAATAAGATTGAACCTGCACCTTCCTGATAAGGAGGAGATGATGCCACTTTTTCCAAAAAACGATGACAATAGAATTATGTGAGCTAATACAGTAACATACCACTAACATACTCACACTTTATTAGTAATAGAATTGAATGTTGCCCAATCTTTGGATAAAGTGACATTCGAAATGCCCATGTCTCAAATATTCATCAATTGTGGGAAAGAGATAATTTGAACAAATCGAAGAGTTTCTTCATAATCCTATATGATCTGTGCTTTTTCTTTTCTCTCCCATAGATGGTCAAAATTTCATCTATGTTCAAATCCAATTAAGAGATTCACTAGAGTCACTAGAGAACAAAAATTATTTAAGGAACAAACTTTGGTGATTTCCAAATGATCGGAATTAAAGTGGATGAAACGGTTCAATCCCACTCTTCGTATCTCCAAACTTTTGGGATATGTTATTAGGTAAACATCTTAAAATGTCATTATTATCGTTTTTAACCTTAAATATGCATGAAGTAATTACCATCCAAAACTTACTCACAGCTTCTTATGGAGAAACTACCGCACACAACTTATGAAAAAATGCTATTTCACTGACTACCACTTTATAATTTCACTGTTATTAATAATAAAGCACTAGCTACCTTTTAGCAGGTTTTTATGCTATTTTTCTTTAATGCAACTTATCGTTACCTATCACCCCCGTAATTCCAATCAATCACAACTCACTCACAAGTTATGATCATTAACTACAATCATAGATGTCTGTGTATATATATATATATATATGCATTACTTTTATTCTAATTGTTAAATACATATACATCCAGTGTGAAATAAATGCTAGTATAATATAAAATATTTGAAAAGGTAAGAATAAATCTAGAAAGATCAAAGATAAAGTAACACGATTGAAAGAAAAGGTGACGATGAGTGAAAGCCAAACGGTGAGTGATAGAATGATAATTAAGTTTAATATATTATCCATAGTTTTTTAGGAATAAAGTGGTACCAACATTCGTTTAAAATCTCCCTTAAGGGGAAGTTAGGGATTCAATCTCCTCAAAAATATTAAATTTTCTTCTACTTCTACAGTATAATAATTGATCAACTTAAATATCCCTCACATACTAATATCATTATCAATGTTCTAACCCCTAAATTTATTTTTCTTTAATTTAGACATGGCAATAATCATTTTCAAAAACTAGAGTGGGCGAACCGCAAAAGGACGCAAATGTGCATGCAATGGAGTATGCAATTAGATTTTCCAACCCGAAAAGGAATTTATAGAGTACGCAATTAGATTTTACAACTGCAAAAGAATTTATACACGGTTTTACCTGCCGCCACACGTGGAGACAGCGCCACCAACTTGGAAGAACCGTCACCCGTCCATTCCGCGGACCCTCAGCTTCCAGGCGGGGATCTTTGGTGTCCGAGAAAGAAACCAAAATGGCTACTGCTACTAAAATTAAAAAACGCATGTGTTCGTTAAAATTTCGAGTCAGAAAATTTTGGGCCTCAAATTATTATTCTGGTCAGAGTTTTCACAATCAACAGTTTTTTTTCTTTTTCACACTTTTTCCACAATCCTGAACACGTTTCTTCTTCGTTGAACTTCCGTTGTGAATTTGAACACCCTTTTCATCCAGGTACATAAAAATCTTTAACATCATCAGTCAATCTACCCCTCCTCCAATTTTCTTGGATCTCTACCATTATTTCCCTGTTTTCTTTGGTGGGCTCGTCTTGCTTTCTTGAATTTTCAACATACTCGAGCAAAAACAGAAGTATTCTAGCAGATTGGCTTTTGGGAGGGGTGAAAACTGAAAATCTAGCGTTGGTGTTTGTTAAAGAATGGTAGGAGCTGTATCTGTTGTGGGTTCATCTTTGGTTGATTCCAGGACTTGTCCGTGCTGGCGCTTGGATGCTGTGCCTTCGTGCCATTTGAGCGGTGGAGATTTAGTTTTGCAAAGGCATTCAGTTCGTAGAGAGCATGTCCGTCGGTTAGGTTCATTGGAATTTAGCAGTTCATTTCTTGATAGTTCCTCCATGAAAGCACTTTCGGGTGCCAAGAATTTCAGAAAACAGAGGAGAAATAAGGGTCTTGTTGTTATGGCCGAACTGGCTGGACAGTATGAAGACAACTTTGAGGATGTGAAAAAAGTAAGAAGTCTTTCTGGTTCTTGCAATAGCATTTGATTATTGTACTGACTATGTTCTTCCTTGAAATATGATGTTGTTGCTTTTACTTTTGTTTTCTTAATAATATTGTGTTCATTAGCATGATAAACAAGCTCTTGTATGACTATTCCTAGAGTTGAAGTCACATTAATCTTCTTTTTCTGACTGGAATTCTCTGGCTCCCATAAACACATTTGGTTAAGCATGTAAATTAGTTATATGATTGTGAAATATAATTAATTTATTTCCCTTTCCAAGGGAATATCTCTAATTGATTTTGGCCATTGTTGTTGTTAATGGATTGCTGTTTACTTTCTGCGTTGACACCATGAGGACTGGATTCAGTTTCCATGCTCGGGAAACAAAAAAATTGGTTTTTTTTTTTCTTTTTTTGCGGGAATAGCCCTATCTCTCTGAGTACCCAGCAGGCTCAAACACATCCCCGGTCTAGGATTAGGACGCGGTAAAAACCACAATTGTCCAAGGGCCATCGCCCCCACTAGAATCACAAGCCCGTGCAATTAGGCTCAGCGAAAAACCAATTGGTATTTGCTCATGATTTCTTAGCTCTGTATTTTGACTTATATTTTGTAAAACAGATAATTCAAAAGCTCCATAGGTCATAATATGCTTCTTCAATATCTAGCTTGCATAAGGATTAATCATTAAGTGAGCCACTTTTGTTTTTAACATTGTTATGATCTTGAGTTTCGTTTTCTTGAATGAGATGCAAAATCTGTTAATGTAATTGAATCTCCTCTGATGTGTTCTAGCCTATCCTGTCTAGAGATAGGTAGTTAACTAATTGAGTCAATGGTGGCTGATTCTAATGCAACTCCCATCTTTTCTGTTGAGAATCCCCAGATTGTAGTTCTTATTATTCGATTATCACTTCATTTGACAAGGGTGATTCTGTTTGCAGCAACTTCTCGACTATTTCACATACAAAGCTGTAAGGACTGTCTTGAACCAGCTTTATGAGATGAACCCTACTCAGTATCGGTGGTTCTATAAGTAAGAACTTCGAATTTTTTTAGGCTTTTGTCTCTCTCTATCTCTGCACATTATGGCTCAGAATTAAATTACTTTCATCCCACCAGATTTCGGCTACACTTCCTATATCGTGTAAACGCAAAATATCTTAATTGTTGGCCTTCTGGAGGAAGTTCCATTGATGTGCATTTGCAAGTGCAAAAACACAAACTTTTGCATAACCACTTATTATATATGTTTATTATTCTAGTACTTTCATGGTTATACAGTTATGTTGCAACAAACGAGCATGGTTTTGGAAAGCGCTTTATTCGCAACCTTGTGAAGGTAGATTTTGTCGAGCCTACAATAATAATACAAACATCATCGACGATCTCACTCCCTTGAAATCTTATCCTTGGTATAATTTCAAATTCTTTTACAGGACAAACAAGACCTTGCTGAAAGGGTAATGATAACTCGCCTTCACCTCTATGGAAAATGGGTTAAGGTGCGTAACAAATGGCTTGAACGACAGAGTTCATGTTACTTTCATCATATTGAAAAGTTAAAAATCACTATATTGAGTTTCCTTATTTCGTTTCTTCTTCAGAAATGTGATCACACTGAGATGTACGAGAGGATATCTGATCAGAATTTAGAGTTGATGCGTGAACGGTTGATGGAGACCGTGATATGGCCCTCAGACGACACAGATGCAGAGATAGTGGGATGAACGGAAACAACTTCGTCCTAGGTATTTGTTGGACGGGTTATTGTCGTTCTTGTATTCTTCGACAATGTTATATCACAACCTCATTACATTTTATATATTGTGAATCAAAATGTGTATGTAAATCTCATTCATGGATTAGGTAGTCTTGAAAAAGTATTTGGCAGTACATAATTTGGTTTATGAGATATACTTCGTGTTGGGCAATTGTATTATCATTTTTATGCTGTGTAATGAGAATGCTACGTTTGGAACTCAAAATTTAGTTTCAAAGTTTATTTTGAACCTCAAAATTAACCATGGATAACTTAATCCCAACACTTATGCCCATTGTGTCGTACCAGTCATTGCCGATAAATAAGAAACAGGAAGTTGGAAGAACCCCTAATAAACTAAAGGTAGCGATCGAGAGAAAAAATAAATAAATGAATAAAACATTATTATTACTAAAACTCCAAAAATAAGTTAATTTCTTATAAAAAAAAATCCCATCCCATGTTTTATTAGTTTCTTAATCAACTTTCTAATATTTTCCACTTGGTTAATAATCTCTCACTTCCAAAACACAAAAAGCCAACTGTATGGTTGATTAAGGAGTAATAGATCTAATGCATTTCTGAACTTGACAAACCTGCCATTTTCTATGATAAACTCAAAATTACAATTGCTGTCAGTTGCTTCATATTCAAAACATACTAAAGATTCTGCCACAATACAGCAGAATTCGTCCTGCAGAACCATTTTACTACAAATATTTCAGTACATATATTTATTACAAGATTCCTGCCAATGCAATTTACAACATTAATTTCAATAAAATTCAAGCATTCCTATGACTGTTCACAATATTTCAGATCAGTATACAAATGGGTCTCCGACAAAAAGCCTCGCTACCTTTGGGGTAAATGAAAGAAGGCACTCAAAAAATCGGGGAAAGAATACAAAGTCTATGCTTCAGAAAAATGTGAACACAATAGCAGAATCAGTTGAGCTCCCCAGATGCTCTGAATAACAAAGATCAGAATCTATGTATTACACCTGCAAAAGAATGGAACTGAAGTAGAACCAAACTTACTCAGGCTTATATTTTTCACGTGATGCCTTGAATAGTACAAAAACATGTACGAGTTCAAAAGACACAAGGACTCAACCAGATGATCAACAGTATTTACACTTGACATAACTTGTTTTGTCTAGCCTATATAATTTAAACAAAACAAGTGCTACAAGAAATACATCTTTCAATTATGCACAGAGATTAAGTTCTTTTAAATAACAGCAGTGCTCAAGTAAAACTAAAAACCTCAGTTGGCAGCTGTGCAGAATTACACTGATCCTAGACATTGATGGAGGCATACCATGTTCTCATAGACCCCCTCAGGCTGATCGAGTAATAAATGTTACAAAAATGGTAAAGGCCCAAGCATCATCCTGCATTCTTCAAAGCGGAATTTAGGATAACAATAGTATACACTCATGTTGATGCATCACCAAACATCATTAGTTGTTCAAGAGCCATCCTTGCTCGAAGCTGCGACAGAAAATAAAAAAATAATTTAGCTAATAAATCAATTTAAATACCACCTAACCAAGATATTTCTAATTCACCTTTACATCCAGGCAAGGATCGTTGACCATATTCTTCAGTTGACAGACTATGCCAGCACTCCTAATTGCAGTGACCCGACTGCATGTACCTGGACTGCTAGGTAAAGTAAGATTTATTAGTGCCCAGATAGTGGCTGTTCGTAACCGGCTGTCAGGACTCTGCAAAAACTTGACCAATAGTGTTTCTGTGTCACTGCCAGCCTGTGGAAGAAGTTGGTTCATTACTGCTTCTTTCTGGAGCTCATTCCCAGAAGCCACGTTGCTGAGGGCGTACATACCCTGGAGAAAAAGTATTGAGTCTATCGTGAGTCAAATAGGCAGAGGAAAAAGCTGCCACACAAATGATATCGCTAAGTGACACGTGGGCATGTAAATACAGTACACATAAATATTTAGAATAACATATGAACATAGTAAAGAAATTTATTAATTGGTAACTTAAAGTTATTTTTATATTGGCTGAAATGTTACAATTATGGATGTCTAGTCTGAAAGATGTGTATAGTTACTATTGTCTTTTAAAATAAACTCTCTGATTAAGCAAAACAATCATTTTCTTATTGGGCATTGAACCTGTTCTGAGACAACCCAATCCATTCCATTTGCCACCCATAGTGGTTAAGCATTCATGAAATTTGCACCAATACTGGTTATGATGACAGAATTTCCTTTTATTTTTGTTCCTACATCATTATGATAATCCTTTGGCACAGTAAAAGAATAGCTAAGATAATACATTTACTACACAAACAATTTGACAAGAGAAAGATATGGCATTTCCCTTGATAAATCCAGAAGAGCCAAGTTGCATTTCTCAGACAATGGAAAAGTTCAGCATCTCAAGATAAAGACAGCTTATAGCTCTCAAATTCCATCTGTTATGCAATATTATCAAGGGGGAATAGAAACGTATGATTTGGCCAAGCTTCCAGAAACAGAACGTAAAGAGAGTAATATTAGAACATCCAGGTAATAAATGATTGCAACTACTGGATAATGGAATTGATTATGAGCATCCTTGCAGGTGTCTTCAAAAATTATACTTATCAATGGAATTTGAGATTTTGGAAGAAAGTAAAATAATGAGATAAGGGCAATAAACCATTCAGAGTCAGAGTCACAGTAGGAGAGAAGGAATGTTAGATGCTTCCACTTTAATTTCTCTATTGTAATACAAAGGTGTATTTGTTGCTTCAGAAGCTAAAAAGGATTTTGGCCTACATTGGTTCCTGCCAGAAGCAAAATAAACAAGCACAAAATAAGAGAGCCCATCTCTTGTGACATTCTGCATGTAAGGTTTTTGCCCATATACCACATATATTTGTATATCCATGTTGTTTATGTAATTATCTGATCTTAAACTAGAAATAGCTGAGAAGAAAAGAGGGCTGTGAGATCTTATTACGTATTAATACTTCGTACCCCACATTGGGCAGAACTACTTACTTGAATCAGAACTTCTGCTTTTGACGCGCTTCGCATTTGTCTTCCAATAGCATGCAGGATGGTGCAATGCTCCCCAAGCACAAAATCAATGGAGTTCGGAGTGCCATCCACAAGATTGTGGATCAAAGCCAGAGCTTGCTCTTGGACCGAAGTCTCAGGGTCTGCCACGATCAATACAGCAGCAGATGGTCAATAGAGTCTAGAAATAAAAGATCCGTTAACATTACTGTAGGTTGTTACTTACCACTAATGAGGCTTGTTAGTGTTGTTAACGTTAATTCCAGGAGAATTTCCTCTTTGCATATGTTGCTCACACAGAATGCAAGATTCTTTAAGGCCCATACAGCATTAACCCTAATAGCTGGTTCCATTGACTTTGAAAGTTGAACCAGCTGTTTTAAACCTCCACATTTCGTGAATACTGATTTATGTGCCATAAAATCGACAACCACATTGCTGATAGCACCCAGAGCAGCAATCTGGAAAGGCATGGATTCAAGAAATTCATAACAAGTACTTTATTCATCAGTTTGAGAACAAACCAACCATACAAAATAGTACAATCATCTAGAAAGAAATCATTGCATAAATTTGGACAGCAGTCAAGGGAATATTTTGCCAGGCTTCCTCCTGGATCATTGAACTCAAATATTCAACTACACGGGTATAAACAACAGAGGAGGAGCTGAAAGCATAAGAGAATGTAACCTACGGAAAAACTGGCAGTATTTAATTCGCTTGACACAAATATTTAGGTGAGTTAGAAAAAGTATGGTTGCATGAACAGAAGACCTAAAGTAAGGTTGTCAGAACTGATTTCTTTTTATGCTAAGAATTTCAGGGGACATGAACAGGCAAATCAGAGCAACTGAGAACCTTCAGCACACTAGAAATTACCTTAAATAGACAAAACGGAGTGTACCTCGATCAAATGTGAACGGATTAAATAAAATAATGTGGTTGAGCTTTGAAGAATGCAAAGTAAGATGTCCAACTCTAGGTTTAGCTCACAAAATAACTTTTCAAATTCTACTCCTGTAGAATGTGAACCTCAGAAAATTCCCTATCGATGTGTTGTTCTCGTGGGATTTTAGCTATTGCTCTCTACTCCAGCAAAATAATGACTTTAAGAAGTGTAAAACATTTCATAATCAATAAGATACTTCAATCCCAAATTTGCCTAAAATCTAGTTGTGTGCTTCAACATCGGTCTCAATAATTAGCCATACTTTCATATTCTCTTATCTCATCCTCTTTATTCTGGACTTTAGATCATCTATATCTCAAAGACCACTATTTCAGTATTCTGACTCCAATAAAGTCTCTGGGATTTTTTCTTTTATTTTCTGTTTCACCACAGTTTTGATCAGACAAGTGAGTATAATCTTATTCCACTTTCTTTCTGTTGCAAGGACTCCGAGGAGTATGCGTTGCATTACCACTCAAATAAACCGATGCTGCAAAGATAAATTTAATTGTAGGAATGCTGGAATTAAGTAAACTAGGATAATAATGCAGAGAGAGAAATTAGAGATCTCCACATCTGTTAAGAAAAACACACATATAATTTCTGCAGAGATAAATATACCTGGACAGAGGTACTGGAGTCACATAAAAGCTGAACTAATGGAACAGCAATAGCTTCATTCATAAAGTGACCTGCACTTAAATTCTGAACAGTGTTTTAGCAAGAAGCGAAACATATACGAAGCAGATTCATGAACTGTACATTCTAACTCAAGGGGCAAACCTTGACAGAGCGAGAGACATTCTTCAAAAGGATGCACGCAGCAGCACGCACTTCGGCGCTATCATGAGCTAGGGCTTCTGTAACAAAATTTAGCACCTACAGGAAAGAGAAGGTTACTATCAACAAAATATTATTGATCACATAAGCAACATCTAACTGTAAGCATATTGAGACTTCTCTACATATTAATGACGCAAGTCATTTTATTATAAGCTTCCCTGGGCTAGGCAATCGATAAAATCTCAGAAATATCATGCAGAGAAAATACGTCAGTACACTTAATAAACATGGAAAAAGGCAGCCTTTTGCATAGAGAAGTGAATAACACTGAAGGAAAGGAAGCATCCCGAGAAGTACATAAAGGACGGGGAACAAGGAGACAGAAAAAACATTTGGATTGAAAAGAAAAAAGATATTATGAGATTTAGCGGTAAATTAAAGCATGTCCATCATAATCAATACGAAATAAAGATAAGATGAAGTCAAACTTATTTCCTTCCCTTTCTTTGTTGGAGTATTTTCAGTAG
>JACFYI010003829.1:630031-640704 GCA_014898755.1 Handroanthus guayacan
AAAAAAAAAAATCATATTTTACCAAACAATTAAGTCCCAAGAGGCTGACATCAAGGATCATAACCACTACCATAGACCTATAGTTTTGCTCAACTGAATATTGATATTTGATGATATCTGAAGAGGCATATGTGCAACAGAAAAAGGAAGTCCAAGGGATAGAAGAAGTGCAGTAGACTATTCAACAGCCTCAGTATAGCAGGAAATAGCCACATGAGCAACCATAGCGGCGCACATGAAATAACTAACCTGTAAATCAAGGACCCTATCCCTGCAGCATTCCAACTTTGAGCAAAGATCACCCAATGCCAAAAGTATCCCTTGCAAACGTTTGGCTCGAAAAGAATCTGTATTTAAGTGCTCACATAACTTGTCAACGACATTTGCATCAAAGGCTATTTTTTGCATAGCCTCCTTTTCAGTAATCAAACTAGACAAGACAAAGGGCGTCTCATCACCAACTTGACCAGGATCATCGAGAAGCTCAAGTAACACTAGCACCATTGTGTTCTTGATTTCTGAATCTTGAAGATAAGATGTAGAAGTATTTCTTATGCTGATCAAACACATACAGGCTAACAATCTCGTCCGAGTATACTTATCCTTCATCAGTTGAATCACCACATTGAGCGCCCTTCCATTTTCAGGCCCCATGAACTTCGAAGCAACTTCTGGATTTTCCCTGATCATAGCAGTCAAAGATTCCAAACTAGCATCCTTCTGATTTGTAGAACCTCCAAGAAGACTAACAAGTCTCTTTATAACTCCAGCTTCACTCAGTACCTGCTGTTCCACAGTTGTCTGGCAGGAATGGGTAATAATACTCGCACCAAGACCAGTCACATTCTCATTCTTGCTATTCAGTAGCGAAAGCAGGAATTCCATGTTTTTCGCTTGAAGAAAATCATACTTTGGAGCCAATTTTGACTGATAAATCAACTTAAGAGACCGAGCACCGGCATCAACAACCTGTGGTGCAGTTTTCAAGTCTATGTGATTTCAGAAAACTTTGTACATAGACCCAATAGATTCATTATATTCTTCAAACAACATACTATTAGCAATATTACACCTTGACTTGAGTAACATGTAATTGAGCAAAAGGAAGATGCGTAACATATTATTTTTCACAAAACCAAAGGAAGCCTAAGTGGTAGGTTCCAACATGTTTTGCTGGTATATTTGCAATACAAACTTGTATTTGGAAATGCTTATGAAAAGACTGCACAAGATGCTGAGATCAACCTAGTACGGCCATCATGCAACACCAATTTTCATAAAGAATAAAAGCCAGAGAAAAATTAAGTAAAAGTTGCTCAGAATTAACTCCGTTCCCAAATCAGGTTTACTTCATCAATCGAAATATAAAAGAAACGCCTTTATTACCTACGGAAATTACCTAAAGTTCCACATCATCAGGCAAAATTCAGTTTCTTAGAAAGAGCAAATAAAAAAATAAAGTAAAACAAGCTGAGAAGTGATGCAATTTCCAATCTTGGACCGGAATTTTACTTCATCACTTGGAAAACGCGTCGAGAAACCACAGTTATATTGCCTTCAAACAAAACTTAACCAAAATTCCACGGTTATTCAGAAGAATTAACGAAAAAATTCAAGCAAAAGAAGTGCACCTTCTCATTGAGATGGGAAATCAGACTTAATAAAAGGGGGAAAGCCCCCGCGTCCAAAACAGCCTTAACTCCTGCATCTAATCCACATGCAAAGCTCCCGATTGCTGCGGCGGACTGAATCAATACGTGCTCGTGGAACTCCCGATTGTCCCCACCGCCTCCCTGCGAGGCAGCGGCGAAAGCGGATGACAGAATGGAGACGACGGAGGGCACAGCGCCGAGCTTCAAGAAGGCCAGCTTTTTGGTACGATTTCCAATTATTTGGTTCTTCAAATCCCTCAAAGCTTTAAGCTTAGCCTCGCATGGAGCTTGAGCTGAGTTGAGGCATCCGATTAAGTCCTCCGGACGGCTGGAATGATTGGATGTGGCAGAGGTGGGCATCGTCTCAAATTTTATTGGGATAAGGAAATTAGTAAATGCAACGCTGCGCACGACGATGAGGTATCCCGAGCCGCCGCGGCGGAGGTGGAGCAAGTATGTGTTTGGTGGCGTGTCCTTCAATTGCTTGGGAATTTGAAATTGACGGCAGCTGAAATCGCATTCGAGTAATTGCTACATTATTTGGATGATTGTGGCTTAAGGATGCTTTGGCATTAGGTGTCCACTATCCAAATTCATCGTTCCTTTTGGTAATGAAATTTTACTTTTGACATTTATTTTCTGAAATTTACTCAACGGTTGAAGTTAATAATGTGATATATTATTTTTAAAATGTGATTTTTTTTCCTAATAATATATCATATTATTACCTAATGATAATATTAATGAAAATAAAAATAAAAATTGATAACTGTAATGCAAGGTATCATATCCCATTTTAAAATTATTTCAGTTAGATATAATATTTTTTATTGAATAGAAATGTTCATAAGAGGCCTCATCCCTATCAAGCGCAACCCAAAGAGTTTTAGAAAATCTTCTTTTCCCTGCATGTGATCATAAAAATTTTTTCTCATAAAACATTTGACTCGAATTATAGTTGCACAACTACCTCCTAAATATTATTATAAGAATCCATACACATTTCATGCGGGTCCAAATTTACCCAATAAAGAATTTCGATACTTTGAGATTAGTACAATTATAACCATCACTCGAAAAAGCTGTCATCACGCCCTAAAATTAGGTTGTCGATTTTTTTTACCATTTGGCACTCTGCAAACATCAACTCTCATACATAGTCTTGCTGACTTTGTGAGTTTTGTGTTTTTGTAAATAGTCCCCCCACTTGACCGTTGCGAATTGCAATACTTTTTATCAGGAGACATCGCTTCTCCCAAAATTACAAAACCATTTGACCTATCGAGGTCCTTTGCCACAGAGTGGTAGAGCACTAGTGCAATACAACACCATGGTCCTAGCATTGGGCCTCAAGCCCTCTCTTTGTATCTCCATCTAATTAAACAAATGCCTCTCCACACCTCAATCAACTTCCCGAAAATCATCGCCTTTCATGCAATTACATTTCTCTCCAGCATTTCATCGAACACATTCAGAGTAAACACCCGTATTTTCAACATGTAACAGATATTGAGAATGTTATTTTGGGTCGATATTTGATTATTGCATACCAGTTTTTCGATTTAACGATAAGTTAAATATAGATTTTTTAGGTTTATTAATACAGAAATTTCCATGTTCTTATTAAATTTTGTTATTACATGCTTGAAATATAATTTTATTCTCTTATTTTTATGCCTAAGTTCAAGCAAAATATTTCTTTTGAGTATAAAAGTGTATTCTTACTTAAAAAATACATAAAAACATTAAAGAGAAGAAAATACATAAAAATCTTAAAATTTTAGTTTTATAAAGTAAGAATTTAGCACAAACACAGAATATTTCACAACATGCTAGTTTAGAGGAAAACGCAGTGCTATTCTTCTATTTCTAAATTGCAGCAATCTGTTAGTTCATCACAGTATGTCAGGTTCAGAAATAAAACACTTCGGAAACAAAATTAAGAAAACAGAATTTCACTACTATCATTACAACTAGTCCTTTTCACCATTCTATTGTCTAGGCTCTAAATTGTATGCTAAACCCAATGCTCCAAATTTTTTTTTTTTTCTCTTTTTCCTTTTCTTTTAAATATTGAAATAGGGATTAAACTTCTGATATCCTCTAACGAGGAATTTTAAAGGGAAGTCGATGTTACTTTACTCAGGGGTTCCGATAAACTCAATGCCCCCTGAAGCAAAGAAAGCTTAAATTTTGCATGAAGAATAATTTTCTTTTTCCCTCTAAAGCAACATAAAGAAATCAGCTCCTAAGAAACCTCCAAGGTCCTGTTCCAGTCCCTATTCTGCCAAAAAAGAACACAAGAAAACACATGTGGATCAAGTGCTTGCATATATAAAAAATACAAGTAATTAGACATTTCTTGATAGTACAAAGAAATAATCACCTCACCCACCCCTGAGTCTTGTGTAATTACTAAAACATTTCCCGAAAAGGGCAAAAAAAACATTACAAGTAACGGGAGGGTTCTACTTGTAATGTTTATTACATTTTCAGGTTGTTTAATTGCAATACATAGAGCAAGTAATGGTAATTATCCAAACCACAAAGGGTGTTTTGGTAATAACAGCAAAACCCAAGAGGTGTTGAGGTAATTATCCCTAATACAAAAGCTAGCTCACCTCCAAAATCCAGCAAATGCTCTTAGACTCATATAGATAGTCAAAGCAGTCCAAATTCCCACAAAACCATTACTGGAGGAAAGAATCAACAAAGCTATGATGCTAAGTACAGCCACTGTAACCTGCAAAGGATACGAATTCGAACCCATCATCGAGCTATTCTTGAACTTTCCTTTGAATAAAGAACTTGAAACATACCATGGAGTATGCTGCATATGCAAAATCGGATGCTCCAAAGTTGACACCATCAAAAACAAAGGCTAGTGCATTGATCGGCTGAGTTGCTGCTACAAACTGTGAAGGATGTGAAGAATATTTGAGAATTGTAACTTATTAGACTAAGTTCTTTTATTGGTTTGTGGGATTAAGATTACCGGGATGCCAACGCCTATTAGGTGGATAACATCGGCGTCTTTGGTAAATATTCTTGCTCCAAAATGTAATCCGAATCCGAGGATGATAGCTAAAGCCAGTCCAAGAACTAATCCCAACTGCAGTTGATTGTCGATCTCAGAGACTATTACGTGTTCTGAGAGCTTGTAATTAGCGTTCTTTGGAAGATAAAAGTTACCTGCAGCACGCGGGAAGCAGTGGAAGTTGCCCAGCTGTAGTCCTTTCTGGCAAATGCACTCGCAAGAATTGCCTGAGGGAAAGACAGCATGTTAAGAGGGTGTTTGGCTATGCTAATTTAGAACGTTTTATAAGCTCTAGAAACATGTTTGGAACTTATAAGATGTCATATCTTATTTTAGAAATAAGTTATTAAGATAAAATAAGATTTTTGAAACTTATAAGAAGTTCGCATATGACAATTTTGTAATTTAAATGATTAAAACTAAAAAGCACAACATCTTAAAAATAAGTGAGAAACCCAATACCTTTTTTTTTTTTTCTTGACAGATCTTAGCATCTTATTTCAAGAACTTATAAGCTCTCTTAAAAAAATGAAAAAAAAAAAAAAATTACCACAAATTTTTATCATCTTATAAGCTCTCAAACATGTAATAAGATGTTTTTGAAGAGCACCCAAACACACTCTTAGTTTGTCATTACCTAGAGTGAAAGTGACTCTTTTAGTGGAAAAAAAATGGTCATTTTTCACCAAGAATGTAAAATTAGCATTCAAATGAGTAATGTGGCATTACCTGTCCGGCAACAGCCAAACCATCAGCTAGAAGAGAAGTAGTCAGCCAAACTTGCAAACAGACCTGAAACGCAGCCATTTGTGTCGATCCCAGCCTTGCAGCCATTGATGCAGCGAGTGTTACACAGAACGTCACGGCTATGACTCTCATAAGTAATAGGAACCCTATGTTGGAAAGTGAAGTTATAATTTGGCATGAGTTTGAAAATACTAAATTTCTAAGGTGCCTATAAACATGAGGAAACGCATGATAGATCTTAACGAAAAGAAAAGACAAAGAGCTTTAACCGTTTTTAAGGAAGCGGCCAAATTGCAAATATTTTCGACTAGGTGGTATAAGATCCACTTCTTCCTTCAATCTCCAAAACAGTATTACAGAAATCAAATACCTGAAACACCATTTGAAATTGTTAAATAATGCACAGGTCTGTAACGTCGTGTTGAAGATATCAGCGACGTTAAACTTACTGAGAGATAACATGTGCAATGGCCGCGCCTCTAACCCCCAACTTGAAAACAAACATAAATATCGGGTCTAAGACTATGTTTGCTAGATCTCCAGCCACTAAAGTGTATCCAAGTAACAATACCGATTAGAGACAGCTTAGCTTATTCATTGTCTTTAAATATCTTTGAGGATGTCTGAATCTTTACCTGTTGCATAAAGAGGAGTTTTTGTGTCCTTAAATCCACGAAAAACTCCTTGCATAGCCAATGATAAAAGAACTGCCGGAGCACCCAATGATCTGAGTTTCAAGTATTGTTGAGCAGGGCGCGACATTTGTGAATCCTAAACGTGTAAAAAGATGCATACAGTAAGATATAATTCAATATGAATGTCGAGAAATCCTAAGTTTCATTCTTTCCTTGTCAATTTTTTTTCTTTCATCACTTACGGATTTGACTCCCATGAAACTTAGTAAAGGTTCAGCGGCGAGTATCAAGACTGTGGCTTGGGTGAGGCCAAGAATGCCGCCAATGATCAATGCTGAAGATGCCGACGCAATCTCTTTCTTCCTCGGCTCAGCTTTAGCCATGTCAAAACGGTTTGTTGCTGACTCTGATTTCTCATCCAAATCTAGCGCAAAATGTGATATAATAGAGGTCAAAAGATTTGTAAGCCATATTTATATACTACTTTACTACAAAAGTGAACTATTATTGCAAAAATAATCAAAATTAGGTGATTAACATACCGGTTTGCGGTATCAGCACCTTATTTTCACTATCCAGAGTTGACCCGTTCTCTAAGCTTTCACAATCTTTTAAATCTCGGCTCACTTTTGTAATTGCATCTTCCTCAGCAACGAAAGAGGTCGTCACACTGACAAGTGGAAATATCGCAATTCTCGATACTTGATTGAATAAAGCAATGGAGACTCCGACAGCAGCAAGTTCAACCGGACCTGTTTAGAGTGCAAACTCACTTAACAAATTGTTTCAACTTCAACTACATTTTGATCTTGTATAAAACTAGCAGTTACGAATAAAATTTGACAGCAACGAGATAAAACTCGAAGTCGATACCAATTTGGCCGATGAATGCTGTATCGACCAGAGACGCAATAGGATCGGCCGTCAAGGCCAGTGCCGCAGGGAGAGCAATCTTTGCTATTTCCAGACCAAGTTCATCCAGTTTAAACACTGACCTGCTCACAAACATTAACCAAACCTGTCTATTACCTCTCATCTTCTTCAGACATCCAAAGAAATATTTACTTAAATCAAGAGATTCAGACATGCATTATGTACATTGTCCAGCTAACTCTTCAACTGTACTTTTCCAACAAGAATGTAAACCGAGATCACAAAATTAAGGCACCAACAGAAAGTTGGCAACTAATAGAATCTTGATGTAAGGAAGAATCGAAAACCAATTACCAAACATGACCCCCCACCCCAACAACGAGAACAACAAAGAAATAAAACAAAGAACAGAGGGAAAGAAATTAGCCCTTAATTATCACAGGGTTTATATGATTTCAAAATGAATAATTAATTCTGCTTATTGACACTTATATTGCATTCATATATCGCAACTACAACTCAACGTTTCTAGAGATTTATCAAAAAAAAAAAAAAATGAAAACTCAAGGTTTCTGGAGATTTGGGATCAAAGAACTGTTACCTGACATCCTTAAAGAATACGAAGAGGGGTATGCTCCGATTCTCAGACAACCCGACATCTTTCTCGGCCATATCTGTAATTTTATCCGTTGGGCTGAAAGCAGTTTACAGGATTGTCTTTGATCAGACAAATGCCTCCATATTCTGTGAAGTTCATAACCTCAAAGTATCACTCCATGATCATAGATGACTTACCACACAGATAACAGGGAAATAACACTTAATTAATGCAATTTCCCAAGTATTTTTTTCAATAAAATTGCAATTTCACAACTTCAGAACTCAAAATCTAGGTAAAATATATATATATATATATATAAAATTGTGTACAAAGCTTGGCAAGTTGGGGGACAGTCGTGAGCCCTTCAACATTCAAATAGTCCACGTGGGTTCATGTTCATGGACACTTGCAGGTACAACTATAAGACTAAGTTTCAAACAAGAAAATTCAACTTCAAAAAAGCTGCTTCTTACAACTGACACGGCAACATACACATATATACATACGTTTCTTTTTTTTTTCTTTTTTTTTATGAAAACATATATATATACGTTTCAAGTATATATTCTTGGTAAAATTGTATGTAATAAAAGACATATACACCACCTTCGAAAATGAAACCTACAAGAACATATGCTGCCGAATTATAGGCACAACTTTGATGTCTGATTCTTGGAAAGTTTTAAGGGACTCTAATTCTTACAAGAACTTCAAGAATTAAGAATAAGAATGAGATGCATGAACATTTGATAGGGCTTTTCATCTTTTAATATTCCACTTCACATATGCATTTATGGTCCAGAAGCTTCTTAGGTGGGACAGCAAAGTGGGGCCCTTATGTCAAAAGTTCTGTGGAATTCCGAGCTGACAAAAGTCATGATGTGGGTTACCCGTTACTGACATGTGTCCTTATTACATTACGGTCACCCAATTAGGTACTTCCTTCCTTTCCTTCTTTCTTTCTTCTTTTTTCCTTTGACAGGATACAGTACCTGTGACTTGTGGTGAATGACTGAGAAGAAGAAAAAGTTCAGCCTTTATAATATTTTTTTATTTTTGTTAGTCAAGATGGTTTCATTATTGTCAAAAAAGGACTGTTTCATTATTGTATAGTGTAATATTTGGTAATTTTTTGAAAATGATATCTTTGGAATTTTCTTATTTTATATGTTAATGATACAAATTAAAGTGATATTTCAACTAAAGAGGACAAAATTATACTAGTTTTGGCTGAATTTTTTAAAGAATGTGTTAAGAAATATCAATAAATTTAATTAAGTGTTACATTTTGATAGTAAAGTAAAGAAGTTTTCATTAGTCACCAGAAACAATTAATGAAATAATTATTCTTAATAATTGGCATAGCTATAGATATAAAAAGTTAAAATGTGGTCAAAATTACACAACACCATGTTCCTATATGTAATAGTGTTGATCATGTGTCACTGCAAGGAAATATAACATGAATGGCAAAAAATTATGTATTAATATAAGAATTGTCACTAATAATATATATTCGCAATGATCATTTTTATTTTGTCACAATAAGTAGTGTTTCAAATTCTCAAAGCAGATAATCAGTTGTACATGCATAGTGATAATCAATTAACAACATTTGGTCATTATAATTTGGCAACAAGATTTTTATTATCACTAATTAGTCGCTATACAAGTACCATTAATTGTTAATAGTGTTAGATACAAACACCCTTTTGTCACCATTTAGTCTGTTGAAATTATTTTTCATGACAAAAATATAATTTTTTTGTTATCAATGTTTACATTGTTGCTTAATTTTTTTTTTCACTCATACTATATTTTTAGATACGATTCTTTTCAAATTTATGTGATTGAAATCTACAAATTTACACACGCTATTATTGTTCTATAAATATTTCCTTTTAGTATTGTGCAAAGGTCTTATTTATAGAGATTTTGGAAAAGCATTGTAATCATCCCAAAAAAAAAAAAAAAGAATTGAGTCACTTTTTATTCTCTCTTTCCCTTTAGCTTTCTTGCAATAACATTTTTCACTAAAATTAAAACATTAAAAACAAAGAAAGTTATCTAATTTCACATATTTATAGCAATAAATCTGACCTAAATCTTGTTACATGTGATTGGTTTGCAAGATTACCTAAATCTTACGTGACCTAAAAGATATGCAATCTTTAAATTTCGATTGTGCGACAGTTTAATAATGTAAGAATACATGATCAACATTGATATTATATTAAAATTCAATTTCTGCACCACTTTATAGCCTGTCAAATTGTGATCCGAATTATTTTAAAAAAGAGTTATATGTTATGAAATAAAATTAAATGAAATTGCAATTAGTTGAATTGTTTAAAGTACTTTTTTTAGGTTTAATAATAGAGTCATGTTCTAGTGGCCCCTTTTTCCCCACAAAGGACAAAAATATTGCTTGTATACGTCAGAAAACAAATGGATGGGTGTCAATATAGAACGAGTACCATATTTAGTAGTCTTAGTGCCTTTCATTCGTGAACATGACATTATTAAATATTAGTTTCCGATGGACACTCGATGTGCATGCATAAAATAAAAAAAATATATTGTATGTACTGAGATGTCATGAGTTCAATTTTTTTCAAACGTGTATGGAGCATTTTATTCTACTAAATAGTAGTTTAATTAGATTTTTTACTATATAATAGTTTTGTTAGAGATATTCTTCTTGGTTATTAGTTTCGAATATTATGAATTTAATATATTGATATTAAGAACTGGCTGTATTAATTATATTCTCCTCACAAAAAAAAGGTACTAAGATATAATTTATATTGTCTGCATTTAGTAATTAAAATATAGATAATACATCTAATAAAATTATATACATAATTTATATAAAAATAATTAATGAGTTATGGGTGGTTATTAGTGTAAGTTTAAATTAAGGGTATTTTAGAAAAAATACATAAGGCTATACCAAATGGGGCCTCATGCTTTATTAAAAGGTATGGATTAATACCCCATCTGCATTGTAATATTCAAGTGGCGCATCCTTTTTCATTTTTTTTTTCATCTCTCTTTAATTTTCAAACTATATAATCTGTAGCAATTTATTTAAGATTAAGTGGAAAAGTAGTTGATTCCTTCTTTTG
>JACFYI010003829.1:641088-653921 GCA_014898755.1 Handroanthus guayacan
GAAGAAGAAGAAAGAAAATGGATTAAAACCTATGCACAAAAGTAAAATGAACTCATCATTTCTTTTGACAATGCATGCTCTTAGTATGGAAGTTAAGAGAAATGTAGACATAGCATTTGGAACTTGAATGGATAGAAAATGATGTTAGGTGAAGTTCAAATTTTTGGAAAATTTTTTGTCGAACAATAGAGAAATTGAACTAAGTTGGGTGAGTAGTACCTCAAGTATATTAATTAATTAATTAATTAAATAATATAACTCGGTTTTGAAAAAGTCAGGAAAATTACATCGCCAAAAGTATTAAACAGTCCAAATTATGTGAGGATTATCTAGAAACCTTAGTTGCACATATTATTTTAAAAAGGAAACAAAAAGACCTACATTGTGCTTGATAATGAAATAGAAATACCTAAATTGCAGCTAGGTCATAGTATAACTTATGTACAATATACTTTATATGAGAATGGAAAAGCTTACATTCTAATTATGAGAAAACAAAGACTCATCTTGGAAAGGCAAATCACAAATATGTTTGTGCAATCAAAATTTTTCCAATATTTTCTAAAGATACGGTGTCATAAATACATGTGTAAAACCCTTATTGAAGTATTTTCATTATTTCTGCAAATCCCATAGTTTTTCTAATAAACAAACCATATGATC
The DNA here is from genome assembly GCA_014898755.1 of Handroanthus guayacan. Classification (NCBI taxonomy): domain Eukaryota; kingdom Viridiplantae; phylum Streptophyta; class Magnoliopsida; order Lamiales; family Bignoniaceae; genus Handroanthus; species Handroanthus guayacan. The sequence continues at coordinate 641,752 of JACFYI010003829.1, forward strand.
TAGTCTAAGTATTGAAAAACTTTTGTGGAAAAAAATTCAATTGTCCCTGGCATGTCATTGTATAGAAATTTAGTTGAAGAAAAAGTAATAATGTATTTATTAATCTTTATAATAATATACGCATCACAAAATATACCTAATCAATTTGCTCTTATTTACAATATGGATGGATATTTAATTGTCATCTTAATTTCTAAAATTACATTCATTGTGATGCGAGAACAAGCAACCTGAATATCCAAAAGATAGGAATACCCCTGAAATGGCTAAAAGCTAGAGTAAAATAGAAAAAAATTTGTGTCTAGCAAACCAGGTCGACTTGCAACCTAAATGACTTGGAGAACGACCCAGGCGATTTTAACCTTAAAAAGAGCATCTCATTGATTTATCATATTGAACTATGTGGATACCTAAAAATAGTAGATTTTGGACTATAAATATCCCCAGGGTATCACAAATGATGTAAGCAATAATTGTACAATGTACTGTTCTCGAGCTTGAACTCCTATAATCAATCCAAAAATATTTAATTTTGCAATTTATATATTATTGCCTTTTTATAATAGATAGTTTCCTTTAATTTGGAATTCTATTCTCATCCGAAAAAGTAGCTGCAACCTGCATCATGATCATTTTGGCATCTTCTATGGGAAACGAGTTTGAACACACTTTCGTAGTAGGTCATTTGGTACTTTTTACCATAGCTAATGACAAAGGAAAGAAGATTGAGTAACCCACGTTGACCCCTCCACTGGGGTTCAAGGACATGACCCGAGGGACTAGAGAACCAAATGTCACATTAGGGGTCACTTAGCCTACTGTTGGAACTTCCAAAGAATTGGGGGATGTAATTATTCAAATGTTAAAATCCCATTTAGAGGCCATATTTCTCGAGATGCAGAAGAAATTTTGGGCTAAGCAACAACAAAAAGAAACACAACCCTCGGCACCACAGGTTGTACCACTTTTGATTGTACCAAGGCGTTTCTTCCATGAAGATCAAAAAATAAAACAATGGAGTGATAGAAAGAGTTATAAATTTTGAAGACACGTTGAATAACCCTATTTATCACTGACATGATCAGGGGGAAATGATCTCTCATAAAAACAATTAGCATAAAAGGGGCCAAATCAACAAAAAGATAGCTCAAGTGGAACAATTTATGCAGAAACCTTGACCCACAATCTCAAGGCATGAAGTTAACGAGATCAGCTACAAGATCGAACGATTAAGCAAAAGTGGAGAGCTGTGAACGTAGAAAAGGAGCAGGTTGATCTGGAAAAGAACAACTCATCGTTTTGTAATGATATCTTGGTTGAATATGTTCTAAATAATTTTAGGATTCCTGAGTTACCAAAGTACGATGGGACTGGGGACCCTTAGAAGTATTTAAATAAGTTTGAGAAAATAATTCATCTGTATACTCTCAATGATGCACAAAATGCCCAAATATTCACAACAACTAGATAATGCAGTAGACAAGTGGTTCACCAGTTTGGTCCCGAGGACAGTTGTGAATTACGCTCAGCTGGCAAGAAAGTTAACTTACCACTTTGCAAGCTAAAAGAAAGTGAAACGGCTTTATATATACCTCTTTTCTATTCAATAAAAAGAAAATGACCTTTGAGGGAGTTCATGGACAAATTCAACACTGAATCCTTGATAGTGCAAGATTTGAGAGTTAATGGACTAAAGATTGCTTTCAGCTGAAAGATGAGATTGAGAGGCTGAATGGTTAAGGATGCTTTAAAGAATATAAATTGAAGATGTAAAGGCTTGAGAATCCAAACGAATAAGACAAGAAATGATAGTGATCTGTGTCATTAGAAAGAGGAGAACACGAGGAATCCCAAAAGAAAGGACTTGGATCTGATGGAATAGGTGCACGATAACTTACCAAGGCAAGGTGTGATAAAAATCATTGCTGGCGGAACAACCATAGGAGATTCACAAAATGCAAAAAAAAAAAAAAAAAAAAAAAAATCTCAGATTAAACAATGGTCCGGACGAGAGAAAAGAGGTCTTGAAAATCTACAATCTACTTGTCATAGCCTTTGATGGGCATGACGAGCAAAGGATTAGCATCCTACACAATGACTTGATGGTGATTAGCATGGATATAGCAAATTTTGCTGTAAAAAAGGTATTGTTCGATAATGGCAGTTCGGTGATGTCATTTTCTTGGATGTTTTAAGGAAAATAGACTTAAAAATCAAAGTCACAAAACCAGTTCACACCCCGCTAATAGGATTTGGTGGAGCAAAAATAGTACCCATTGGAACTGTGGACCTATCTGTAAACATGGGAATGAAGCTTTTGAGGAAAACAGTAATGATGAAGTTCCTAGTAGCAAGCGCACCCTTTACATACAATGTAATTCTTGGGAGACCGAGTTTAAATCTCTTCCAAGCGGTGGCATCGACTTATCATTCAAAGATGAAGTTCCTGATTAGAGTTGGTGTTGGTGAAGTTGCTGGTGATCAAAGTAGACACGGGAATATTACCAACTTTCTCTAAAAAGAGAAAATTCACATAATAGAAAGCATTCAAATAGGAGAATTGAAAACAAAAACGACCTCAACGATTTGTTAAAAATTAAAGAAATAGATATAGGAAAGAAAAAAGTATACGACACAAGAATAGTTCCTGTAGAAGACCATAAAGTAATAAGCTTGGTCCTAGGTGATAAGGGACAGGCGATAAGGATAAGAGCAAACTTGGATCCAAATCTTGAACTCATGATGATAGATTTCCTTAGAGAGAGAGAGAGAGAATGCAAGTGTGTTCACATGGAAAGCCTCTGATTTTAAGGGGATAGATCCCGAAGTCATGGTGCATTAGTTAAATGTGGAGCCAAATATGGCATCGGTCAAACAAAATAAAAGAAGCTTTAGGTCAGAGTGATTGAAAAAGAAGTCAACAAACTACTCGAAGCTGGATATGTAGTGGAGGTGCAATAAACGGATTGGCTATCTAATGTAGTGGTAGTTTTGAAGCTCAGAGGAAAATAGAAAATATGTTCAAACTTTACTTACCCTACCAAAGCTTTCCCCAAGATTCCAAATCGATCTCTTGGTAAACTCAACTGCAGGACATGAATCACTTAGTATGATGACACATTCCAGGGCTACCATCAAATTTTTATGGTAAAAGAAGATAAGATCAAAACAACCTTCATTGTCGAGAAAGATATTTCTTGCTATAATGTGATACTTTTTGGCTTTAAAAATGCAAGCGTAACCTACCAAAGACTAGTAGGACCCTGTTGGAAAGTCAATGGAAATGTATGTCGACGACATGTTAATAAAAAACATGAAAAAAGAATATCACCTCAGTCACCTGAAAGAGTCGTTTCAATCAATAAGGAGATACAAAATGAAATTGAACATGAATAAGTGCACTTCGAGGGTTCATGGTGCAAAGTTTTTGGGATGTTTGGTGAGCCAAAGAGGAATTGAGGCGAATCCAAAAAAAATAAGGGCAATCTTAGAAATGACCTCTCTAAGAAATGTAGAAGAAGTACAATAACTTGTTGGCCGGATCACATCATTAAATTGTTTTATTTCCAGGTCAATAGATAGGAGTTTGTCTTTCTTTAAAATCTTGATAAATGTGAAGAATTTCATGTGGAATGAAGAGTGTGACAAAGCCTTTCAAGACTTGAAGTCTTATCTCACGGGCCCAACTCCCTTGGTGAATCCAATAACTAGAGATTGTTTGTACTTATATTTAGCAGCTAGTGAGGTTGCGGTTATTGCTATATTGTTGAAAACATGGTGAGAGCCCAAAATCCGGTCTGTTACATAGGCAAAACTTTGCAAGGAGCTGAGACCAAGTACGTTAAGATAGAAAAATTAGCTTTATCTCTAGTCATGGCTATGAGGAAGTTGAGACCATATTTTAATTACACAAGATTGTAGTCTTGGCAAACCACCTTAAGACAAGTACTCTTAAAGCCTGAGGCATTAGGAAGATTGGTAAAGTGGGCTATTGAATTGGATGAGTTCACGATAGAATATCAAAACAAAACTATTGTAAAAGCTTAGAACCTTGCTCATTTTTTAGTGGAACTAACAAAAGATCAGGTTGCAGTAGAGGAAACTTGGATGATGCATGTAGATAGGTTATTAAGATCATAACAGGGGATTAGAATCTATATTCAAGGCCCTAACTCGATCGAATTAGAGTGTGAGGTGAAGTTGGAATGCGATGTAATTAATAAAGAAGTAGAATATGAGGCATTAATCATTAGGCTCAAGATTGCGGGTGAGTTAAACATCATAAGGATAATTATTTATACTGACTCACAGTTGGTTGCATTACAGATCGAAGGTACCTATGCCACGCATGAATTATTAATGAGCTACTACCTAAAGAAATGAAAGACTTGATAGCGGGATTTGCAAAGTATGAGGTCCACCAAGTGCCATGAGAAGAAAACAAGAGAACGGATACATTATCTACGTTTGAAGCGATGATCCATGGAGTAAAAAGTAAGAAGGTGACACTATTGGTTACGAATCAATCATCCTTGGAGAAAAGAGTCGAAACCTATGTGACAGACAATAATCAAGAAAAGTCTTGGAAAGAATAGATCATCAAGCACCTGGTTAGTGGTGAGCTCCCTAAGAATGAGAAAGACTCAAGGAGCTTAGGGATTCGATCAACTAGATACATTATTCAAAAAGAAGAATGATAAAAAAGATCGATAGACGAACCCTTGTTCAAGTGTTTCGACCAAACTTAGACTAAGTATGTGATGTGAGAAATCCATGAAAGAAACTTGGAAATCACTAGGAAGGTAGGGCACTTGCATTGAAAATCAAGAGACAAGGACATTTTTGGCCTGCTTTGAATAAAGACGTGTTGGAATTTGTGAGGAAGTGGGAGAGATGCTAGTTGCATGCAAATTTAACTTATACCCCAATAGCCCATATTGAAGCAATCGAGGTCGCATGTCTCTTCAATTAGTAAGGCATGGATATTTTGGGACGTTTCCCACCAATAAAGGGCAAAAAAAAATCATCACAGTTGTAGTAGAGTATTTTAGCAAATGGGTAGAAGTTGAGGCACTTGCGGAGATAACTGAATAAGAGATCATGAACTTCTTTTGGAAAAATATAGTGTGCTGATTTGGAGTATCTTGGGTCTTTATCCTAGATAATGGGACACAATTTCAGGGAAAAATGACTGTGAAATGGTGCGAAAAAATAAAGATCAAAGAAAAATTTACTTTAGTCGTGCACCCACAAACAAATGGACAGAGGGAACTGCACGAATGAGTTATCAGAAGTGTTTTGGGCATATAGAACTAGCTCAAGATCAACAACCGAAGAGATCCTGTTTTGCTTGGTATATTAATCAAAGGCAGTCATATCTGTTGAGATAGGTAAACCAACGAGCCGAATTTGAACTTACGAAGTCGGAGAAAACAACAACAAAAAAAGAGCTTTTGAGCTCAAAATGATTGAGGAAGTTTAAGATCGTGCTAAGATCCGAATTCAAGAATGTTAAAATGCCATGATCAAGCAATATAGTAAGAAAGTCAGAAGCAGGACTTTTCAAAAAGGCGATCTGGTCCTAAAAAAGTTGAAGTCTCAAAATATGTGAAAAAATTGGATCTGAACTAGAAAAGACTATACAAGGTAGTTAACACGACCAAAGGAGAAGCACATCGGCTAGAAAATCTCAATGGAAAAGCTTTGCCTCGACCATGAAACATGCAAAATTTGAAGAAGTTTTATGTTTAAATTTTAAAAATAAAAAATAATCAAAAATCAAAGCAGCTTAGAGGCATATGTAAATAATGAGCTTATCTTAATGTGTTTTAGGTTTTATTCTTATATAATGAAATAAGGTCATAGTTAGGAGGTTCTCAACATTAACGATCTAAAAAAGATCAAAATCATGAATCTGAAAAAGATCCTTAAAATTTTTGACCTAATAAGGATAGACTTGGATTTGATAAAGATCCTTGAAATTCAAGATCTAGAAAAATTATAGAAGTATTGGTTTAAACAAGATCCTCAAAATTGTTGTATATGAAAAAGATCACAAAATAGTGATCTAAGAAAGATCATTCGAAACACCAAATTCGAAGGAGGTCATAGGTCCTCCTGGACCATAACCAGGGAAAGTTCAAACCTTTGTGGAGCTGAGAAAAATCCTCGAAATTGCAGATCTCATAATTGAATCTAGTTAAGATCCTTAAGATTGATGATCAAGGAAGGGACCATAAGAAATTCATAACATGAATGTGAAAGAATACAAGGGTTACAGAGCTATGGCCCACGGCCTTCGAGGTCGATGTAACTAAGGGCACCAAAGGTTGTGATCTAAGTATGATTGCTATAGAAAAAATAAAAGAAAAATAAAAGGAAAAAAGAAAAAGAGAAAAATATATATAAAGGTCATAAAGCTATGACTTACGACCTATTTAAGGCGCATCCCTATAAGAGCAGAAATCAAGTATATCAGAAAAGATGGATTTGAAAAAGATCCTCTAATGTAATTGATTAGAGAAAGATCATAATAATGTATCTGAAAAAGATCATCAAATTTGATAACATGAAGAATAATAAAAATAACGATTTGAAGAGGATCATTAGAAACTTTCAAATTGAATAATATCATAGGTCCTCTAGGATCTTGATCAAGAGAAGATCAATTCCTTCAAAAATGAATTTGAGAAAGATGCTAAAAAAATCAAGATCCTCAAAACTAGTTCCAGTTAAGACCCTCAAGATTGACGATTTAAGAAAGACCATAAGAAATTCATAAGATGAATGTGAAAGAAACAAGGGTCACAAAGCTATGACCCATGACCTTCAAGGTCAATGTAACTAAGGTCACCAAAGGTTGTGATCTAAGTATGATCGTCATAAAAAATAAAAAAGAAAAGAAGAAAAAAGAGAAGAAAAATGTATATAAGGGTCACAAAGCTATGACCTACAATCTGTTTAAGGCACGCCCGTATAAGTGCAGATATCAAGTATATCAAAAAGATGGATTTGAAAAGGATCCTACAAGGTAATTGATCAGAAAAAGATGATAACAATGGGTCTAATTCCTTGATCTAAGCTAGATCTATTTTGAACAAGGCAGCCAGATCACGAAGCAAAGAAGATGACTTGTAGAGTTCCATTGAATCCTCACCAGTCCGAGTGAGAAATACAAAACTTTCCTTCTCAAATATTTTGGGGTTGGAGGAAGTCAACCCTACTAACTTGGGATTGTATTGAAAGTTAACTGTTTCGTACCAAGTAGCTTCAAGATTTGATTTATAATCATGACAAAGAGCGATAAGCTCATTCTCTTTAGCTAAAAATTCATTAAGACGAGCTCATTTGCGATCGCTAGAAAGCTAAGTTTTCCACTTTTACATTTCTAAGAGGTGTCCCAAGCTCAATTTCATTTCCTGTTTCATTCAACCAATTCTTAAGTTTTGTAGATTACGGACTTGAAGAATCCTTGGAACGAGAAGAAGCAAACTTGTTCTTTGGTTTTCCGGGACCAACCTTGTCAATTTTAGAAGCTTCCTTAGGATGAGATTTTAGATCATTCGAACCATCTTTAGAGCTAGTATCCATTATCTCTGTCTTTTTGCGTCTAGATTGAACAAAAGTGGTTGGAATGCAAGCCGAAAGGCCTTTCTCATGACCCCTTTGGGTATGCGGAGCGTGAGCGTGATGCAATTGGGGATCTTGTGATCTACGAGCTGGAGCAAAAGATAATGGCACTAATTCGGAGGCTCGAGCCTTTTCCAAAAGAGTTGCCTACTTTTGCTTTCCTTTATTCATTACTCGAGTGAAAGGGTCAGGCATTTATCCTCTGTACAAAAAAGAAAACATGATAAGAAAACAAAATAAGGCAAGAAGGAAAGAAAAATAAACATAAAGAAGAATCAACCTTGTGTGAATATGTTCTAATCAGAGCAGGCGATAACCCAACAACTTTCAAGACGATTTCTCGAAGAAAAATAGAAGCATTGAAGTGTTTTTAAGTCAACTTATCCAAAAAAACCCTCCTCGAATGAAGCATTTCCAACACGTCGGGGTTTGGGCTTACTTCTCAGCCACTCGAACCTCAATCGCCAAGGGCATAGATAAATAAAAAATTTTCATGCCAATAGCCTTGATTACAGGAGAGTTCAATTAGGAACTTGCACCAAGGACGTGCTGTAAGATAGTACCATCTTTGCTCTTCGAAAAATTTGTGAATGAAGGATCCATATTATAATATCTCATCACAATAATAAAGCCTAAGATACGATAAATTGAATTTGGAACCAATTGGGTAGGAGGAATATCTAAGTTAAACAGAATTTCTTTAATTGAATCAGCTAGGGAGAATCTCAACCCACCATCAAGCATGACAACATGAAATGCAGCACAAGTAGGTAGCAGGTCACTCATTCGATCCCTCTCGGAAGGAGCTATTATTCATACTCAGATGGTATGTGATATCTACTATGTACATAGGAAAGATCTTGAGCCGCTAAGAAAGAACTTATGGAGAGCGATGGACATGATGCTAGGAAATACTCATCCATTTCCCCCTCAAAGGTAGTGTTAGCTATCCTATTATCAATCTCTTTGGACCTATGGTTATGGGAACTCGAGTCTCACCTAATGCAATAGCACAAATTCCATCCTCGAACCCAGATGCCCCTATATCAGATTTATTTATTTTACAAATCTTCGCTAAAGGTACATAGGATTGAACAGAAGATGTGCTGGAGCTTGAATAAGACGAACTCGTGCTAAGCGAGTCGATCAAGGAAGACATTTAATCACACAATGTATTATTAATAGAAGAAAAATCTGGGCATATATTGTACAAAGATATAACAAAACACAACTGAAAACAAGAAAAGAAGTGAGGACTGCACCTTAGAGTGGAGAGATTGAAAAAAAATAAAGTTGAGGTCGCAGGTCAAGCGGTGAAATAGGTCTAAAAGTGAGGCCTTGGCCGCGGTTGGACAAGACGAACAACTATATTTGACCACAAATGGTAGTTCACAGATGAGATGGACAATAGCCTGGTACGAAAGTTGGGAGCTGTGGTTAAAGGAATTGAGACCATGGTCATTGGAGGGTTGAGGTCGGAGATAGTGGCTCCTTCAAAGTCACAAGATAGGCTACTATAATTAAAAAGAATTGAGGTCTACAATAGGCTACAAATTTTAGGTCAATGGTGGAGCTCTAAATTGGGAAAGAGGGTTGAGTATGGAACGCGGAAAATAGGTGGTGGACCACCCATATTTATAGAAAGGAGACCTTAAAATTTTACACGGAAAATTAATGGCCCACAATATGACACGTATACGACATGTGCAAGCGATTACTAGATGAAAAAAAGGTAACTAATTAACTTTCTTAATAATTTAAAAAAGGCACAAATCTCGAGCGTGACTTAAATTACTTAGAAAGTTGGGGGAGTAATGATACGGGAACGAGCAACCAGAAAAGATGGGAATACCCCTAAAATGGCTGAAAATTGCACGAACATAGAAAAAATCCACATCTAGCAAACCAGGTCGCCTTGTGACCCGTTTACCGAAGAACAACATTGGCGATCTTAGCTTTAAAAAGAGCATCTCATTGATTTCTTAGATTGAACCGTGTAGACACATAGAAATGATAGATTCTATACCATAAACACCTTTGGATATCATCAATGATGTAAACAAGAATTGTACCATGTACTATTCACAAGCTCGAGCTTGAGATTGAGCTACTATAATCAATTCAAAAATATTTAATTTTGCAATTTATACATTATTGCCTTTTTATAATAGATAATTTCCTTTAATTTGGAATTCTATTCTCATCCATAAAAGATCCTGTGACCCGCGACACGATCACATGGTAATCAAAAGACGGTTTATATTATTTTCATTTGAGCGTAAGCTATACGCTTCATATATGTATATATATATAGATGCTGATTTATTGAGTTAAGATAAGATACCACTAACCAAACTGCCCAAAATATCAAATCTCATTAATGGATATGAGAGTAGATGCTTATAGCATTTGACTATACAATCACTTAAATTAGTCCAGGAAGATTCCGAGAAATTGCTACAGATATTGACTTTTTATTTCAACTTTTAATAGCGGGTTGGGTTCTTTAATAAGTTTTGTGATATTTTGTCTAAAAGTTGACTTGTGTAAGCAACATTTCCTGATTAATTCTATCAGAAAAACTTTGTGCATATTTATAAGTTGCCCCCAGAGTAAATAAAAAATAACGAGAATAAACTCACACAAAAAAACCCAAAAAAAAAAAAAAAAGAGAAGAAGAAGAAGAAGAAACGTAATTTTATTAGTATTTTTCTCTTAAATTAGGTACATGTAAACAAGACTCCTTTACATCTTTATTTATAGGGGTTATCCACAGCTACCCTTCCGAAATATGGTATTTATCAATATACCTTCTTGTAATTTTACAATTACCAACAATTTTCCTAATGGTTTATTAAGTTACATAGACATTCTCTTGTAGTTTTACAATTACCAACAATTTTCCTAAAGATTTATTAAATTACATAGACGTCTTGCGTTAAGATTTTAGACAAAATTTGGTTACATAATCCAAATAATCAATTGAACTTTCTAATATAAGGTCATTTTTAGTTTCTAAACTTTATAAACTAAACTATCTTTGATAATAACTACTATTTGTGCTTACAGTGAGATAGTTATTGCAGTTAATACCACTAATAAAGTACTCTGTAAAACTCCAAACACTAAATGTGGAATTATATTAGAAAGCTCAATTAATCTCTTAGATGATATCATCAAATTTTATCTAAAATTCTCGAGGAGAAGTTTACGTAATTTTATTAACCCATAAGGGAGTTGATGAGGAATATAATTGATACGGAATATTATTATTACCGTCGTTCTATAATATAATAATTGACAAGGAATATAACTCCATTTTGATAAGTAATTTATCGGTTTCACAAAAAAATTACTAATATTTTATGATTATAACTCATTTCATACTTCTTTCATTATTGGACTGATTTTTTAAGCATAACTCAAGACAAAAGTTCTTAACATAATAATATTTATTAAATACCAAGTGTTTTCTATTTGAGTGCATGAAATCAATTTGATCAGGAGAAATCTTGATTTGGCACTCATGAACATGTACATGATATTTTCGTGTTAACAACCACCAATACACTACCAAAAATGGGAAAGAACCAGTAATTTGAAAAGAGTTATTTACGTTTGCATCTATGTATTAGCAAAGACTCAGCAAATAACTTCATTTTTTTTTTCTCTAAAGACATAAAAAAAAAAAAGAAGAAATAATTATAACGCAGGTCAAAATTTCTCCAATATGAATCAAAATTTAGAATCATCAAAGGAAAATTCAACGAAAGAGTGAAAGCATTCCTCCTCTCTTACAGTGAAAGCAGTTCAACTTAGTTGAAGGGTATTTACTACAGCTTATAAGAAGTGTTTGAATAACTTTTAATTGATTTTTAGCTTATTTCGTAGTGTTTGAAAGTAGTTTTTCTGCCCAAAAAATAAAAAATAAAAAGAAAGTTAAAAAAAATGAAAAAGCTCAATTTAAAAATAACCCTACAAATTTTTGTTGGGAATGAACTATTTACAAATTATCAAAAATACAAATTTTCCCGACAATCATAGAATTAAATGGCATGCTTTTAATCGTGCATATAAATATATAAATCAAGGCATGCAAAAGAATGATGTAGCAGAATTATTATAATACAAATTTTGATTTGAAAGCAAAAGAAAGCAAACCGATTTGAAACCATAAGAAAGCAAACCAATTTGAAAGCAAAATGAATTTGCAATTAGAAACAGAATCATAATTAGCTGGAATGTTAAACAGTGAACTTATCTCACAGTTCTATATAGTAACAGAACTGTTCAAACCAAATCACAAAACTACGTTTGTTTGCTTTACAGGAATAGAAGCTCTATTCACCAATCCAATGAGTACAGCGCGGCCCGTCTCAAGATAAGACAATATCAGGAATTGTTTGTTGTACTATAACTGAGCTTCACCTCAGCTAGTAACTCACTTCGTTGGAACTAAAATAGCCCGAATACTTCAAATTTTAGAGAGAATAGTGATAGAAGAAATGTATTTCAAATTGTGTGTTTAGACTTGCCATGAG
>JACFYI010003829.1:662725-674920 GCA_014898755.1 Handroanthus guayacan
GTCCTTTAAGAAGATCCAAAGGTCAATTTCAACATGCACCATGGCACTAAAACGACTCCAATTTAGAATCGAGTTGCTGGTCATTAGTTTCTCATGTGTGAATTGGAAAGCTTAACATATAGGCTTTTAGACACAGGACTTGTGGGACTTAGATAGTTTGTCCCGATTCCTATTTTTATGTCTCATTCCAACGAATGCTTGGAGGTGTATGGTATTTACACTCTCGATATTTTTATAAGATTTAATATACTTAACATGTGTTTAATGAAAAATGGCAACGAAGTAGGGCAGCGACGGGGAGGGCATTCCTCATTCCCATCCCTGCTTGTTATACACGTATTGATCTCTGTCCCTATTTCGAGGATGAGTTTTTTCTGCATCCCGATTCCTCTTCGATTCCCGATCGCTATCCAAGTCCCCATTCTTGCCTTGTTCCATTTTCTATTCCTCAACCTCAATTCCCTCTCTCACACTAGACCCAACCCCATCCCCATCACCATGAAAATTGATGTTTTATACATGATAATAAACAAAAAACAAAAAATAAAAAAATAAGAGTAAATTGCACTTTACCCCCCAACCTATAGGGTGTTTTGCACTTTGTTCCCTAACGTTTTCGTTTTTACATTTTACCCTCCAACCGTTGAAAAATGTGCACTTTACTCCATTTTTACAAAAATCGGTAGAATATTCCCAAATATTCCGATTTGCCACCACCAAAGTTTGATTTTGAAGGGTAGTTTTGTCCTTTGAAATATAAATAAGGGTTCTTTGGTAATTTTAGAGAAAAAATGCACTATTCAGCCTTCTTCTTCATTTTTTTTTTCCTTTTTCTTTTTCTTTCGCTTATTTCTTTATCTTTTCCTCTGCTGCAAATGCACATTGCAGCCTTCTTTTTCTTCGTTTTTTTTTCTTTTTCTATTTCTTTCCCTGATTTCTTTTCTTTTCCTTTATTGTCATCCATTATCAGTTGAAAAATTAAGGAATTAGGGAAAAAATAGATTTCACCATTCTCCGTTGTCGTCTTCCATTTCATTTATGGTAGGTATAGATTTGTTCCCCTTGGTGAGAGGAACATGAAGATGATTTCAATTTTGAGGTTGATTTAAGAATTGATGAGAATTTGTACATGAAAATTTTGAAAAATGGAGGAGGTGATATAGTTGAAGTTTGAAGGAAGAAGAAGAAAAATTGAACCGAAAATGACATAAATGCCCCTTTAATCACATGCTGCACGCAAGACAAACAACAAAACGGAATATTCTGTGAATATGCCTCCGATTTTTGTAAAAATGGGGTAAAGTGCACATTTTTCAACAGTTGAGGGGTAAAGTGTAAAAATAAAAAGGTTAGGGAACAAAGTGCAAAACACCCTATAGATTGGGGGGCAAAGTGCAATTTACTCAAAAAATAATGCGGTTCAAAATATCAAAAGACCTAGTCAAGGAATTTAAGTGAAAAGATAGGAAATTAGGATAAAAAAATGACTATGGTTATATATATCAAGAATTCCAAGTTTAGCTTTAAAATAATGTTAACTATTAATTAACATAATATAATAAAGTCTAAAATTTATTTCTAATATAAAGGATTTTGGGGATGGCTACGAGGATATTAATTCAGAAATTCCTATAGGAAAAATGGATATGAGGATGAGGGTGAACCGCTTTGGTATAAAGGATCATAATTAGAAGATAAAATATCATTTTGAAATAGAAAATCCTACTTATGATTTGTGGGACTTCTCAGTCCTCACCTTTTCTATTCAAAAATCCAAGATTTGAAAAACAATTAATGTAAACATAAACCAATCTAAATTCTTCTTCTTCTTCTTCTTTTATTTGTTTATTTATTTTGGAGGCCCCATTGGTATGTCTTCTTCTTCTTCTTCTTCTTTATTTATTTATTTATTTTGGAGGCCCCATTGGCATTGGAGCTTGACTTGCGGGGTTCCAGTTAAGATTGTATGCCAGGCCCCATTGGCATGGGAGCTCTACTTGCGCGGGTCCAGTTAAGATTGTATTCCACCTTCTATAGATCCACAAACAGAATAATCGCCCAAATAAAAGCAGAGAACTGTCCTTGGCAGAAAATCCAGGAACAAAAACTTTTCTGCTGCTGTCAATGCAAAAGTTTTTATCCTAATTTTAAGATTTTTAATCAATTAAAATAATCAATTGATAAAATTCAATTATAAATATTTATAATTTAAAATAAATGGATTGAATATGAAATTAAGCAATTTGGGTTGATTAAAGATTCAAATCCAATAATATAAATAATTAATATAGCTATATATGCATACATAAAATAAAATTTTCAAGAAAAACAAATTCAAAACTTATACAATTTGATTTAATTATGTTACTTATCTAATAAACCTAGGGCAACTTATAAATAAGGACCAAAACCTAGTTTGGTTTTAGTGTTTAGTCCCTACTTGAATTTTTTCAGTGATAAGGACCAGGAGAGAGAAAATTTTATTATTAAAATATTAGGGGCAAGTACAAAAAGGAATCAGACATAAATAATTAACAGAATTAACAGAAAAGTTCATAAAACATACGACATTAATCGAACATGATTATTTAACATAATTAAAACATAATTAACATAATACAAAGTGCATAATTAATACATGATTAATACATAATTAACACATAATTAAAATACTTGAGACATTTTAGTAGCTAGTTTTGAGCTACGAACAGTACTTCCTTCCAGATCAGGTCTCTTAACGAGGCTCTGATACCAGAGCTACAGAGTGCGCTAAATAATCTAAACTAAATGAAATAAAGAACTACACTTGATTGTGCGTTCGAAACTAGACTAGACAATATACGCTATTTGTGTTCTAAGAAGGAAACTGAAAGTTGATTTGCAATGTAAGCTGAAATGTTTGTTGCTGTTTTTTCCTCTATGCCTCTGAATTGAATGGAAGGCTCCATTTATAAGTAAATTCCGGAATTGAAACTCGGATTTGAGCTTCTCTTGATCAATAGTAGAGATTCTTTTCTTTCTGATGCAATAGTAAATCTTGCTGACGTGAACAGTAAAGATTCTTGTTTTACTGTCAAAAGCTTATTTCTTGCTAATGGGAATAGTAACTCTTGTGACTCTTGCTTGTCTTTGTTGACAGAGGTCCACCATGCTTCTGTAGTTTCATGTTCATCCTTCCAGCATGTTTTCAATGTTGTGCAGAGTAGGAGAATCCATTGTCTCCCAATAATGACTGTCATCTTCTTGATCGTCATCAAAAAGCATGTTTTTCAATTCAAATTGTTCCCAAATTATGTCATATTTTTCTTTAAACTCTTCTGGGATGTCAACGTTTAAGGCAAAAATTTTTTCTAAAAATTCTTCTATCTCTTGTTTATTTTCTTTAGACGGGATGAAAAGTGTTGTTTTGAACAGTCTTCTTCCATCTGTTACCATTTTCTCTTCTCCATTTTTTTGAATTTTTTAGCAAATGTCCCTTATCATAATCCAAGACCAAAGGAAAGTTTCTTCTTTCGTTTGCTCTCCCATTGATATTTGATTGTCTTGCTCTTGAGAAAAGTTACACCTATCCAACGTTCAAATCTGGTATGGTTGGTAGAATTTTTCTTGTTCCATCCATCCAAGGGTGCTGACAATTTTGAATTCTAAAGGGGTTCTTCTGAATTCTTTAGGAACATAGTAGATCATTTGTTTGATCATGGCAGAAAATTCTCAATATTTTATAGGATCCATGGGGTCAAAAATGATTTTGCTAACCAATCCCCATTCGACAGCTTTTATTGAGAATGGTCACATTTGTAAATCATATTTCACCTTTTTTAGGTAATAATAAAAAAAGTATTCAAAAGATAATGCATCATCAAAAATTGACTTAATTATTGAATGATGGATAATCATGTCTATCTTTTCAAATATTGATGAGGGAAGTTTTTCTCGAGCTTCCTCATATAGAGCAATTCTGTTTAACTTATGAAGAGATGAGTTATCTACTTCAATTCCCAAAATTTTCATTAGTCTCCTTGCTTGGAAAACTATTTCTGAATTATGATTTCCATTTTCAAATTTTATTGCTGAAATTAGATCACTGGCAATCGTCTTCGTCTGTTCAAGTTTATTACCAGATTCTTTAATTTTATTAGAGAGCTAAGACATAGCTCTCCTGAAATCAGCCATTTTTCCTATTATATGAATTTTTCATACTTTATTCAAAGGGTCATAGAGTTGCTTACTTATGTCAGAATTATAAAAATTCTTTGATTCTTCACTTCTTACTGGTGCTTGATTAGCAACTGTATTGGTATAGGTGTTGGGTACATGCCAAAATTGACTATCAGGTTGGTACCAAAATGGGTTATTTGGTGGATACCAAAACTGGTTGGTTGGTGGTTCTCTTGGCCTGGAATGGTTAATTCCTCTTAGATTGAAACTTGGACTTCTGGTCATAGACCTTTTGTTGGAATTATTTTGCATGACAAAAAATTTATTAATATACATTCGGGTGTCTACTATGATAATTATTAAGAACATTTTTATTGGTATTAATATGAACAACTTCAAAGGAGTATTGAGAGATATAATTTGATCATTTCACTCTCCTAGGATTATCTTCGACTCTTTTCTTTTTGAAAAAGTCTCGGACGGCATTATTATCTGTTCTAATTAAAAATTTGACTGGGACAAGATAAATTTGAAATATCTTAATATCATTTTTTATGGCTAAGAGCTCTTTTTCAAAAATGATATAATTCAATTCATTTGGTTTGAATTTTTCAGAATTATATCCACAAATTAACTCTTCAGAATTTTTATGTTCTTTGAGTATTTCTTGTATTTCTTCTTCTTTTTGAAAATTTTCAGGAGTTATAGATACTGCTTTTAGTACTACTCCCCAAAATGAATCTGATGCATCTGTTTTCAAAATTAATAAATCTGTTTCTTTTGAAAAATAAACTTTTAAATTTGATTTAAAGAAATTTTTTATTTCTTGCAATCTTTTTGTATCTATTTCTGACTAATCAATTTTGGTGTTGTTATTCCTTTGATTATTTTGAGCATTTTTTAATTTTTCTAAAAATAATTTTTTTCATTTAGAAAGATTTTTGACGAATTGTCTACCATAATTAAGTAATCCTAATAGGCTTTGTAATTCTTTTAAAGTTTCTAAATTTTCTGAAAACTCTTTAATTTTTGTAGTAATGTGAGGTTGAAGGATTATTCCTGTCGAACTTAATATTATTCCTAAGTAATCTATTTCACTTTTTTTTTAATTTTATTTTATTGGGAGTAAGGATTATTCTATTGTCTTTAAATTTTTTACAGACAATTTCTAGATATTTTTTATGTTCTTCAAGTGTTTTTAAAAAAATAAGAACATTATCAATATATACTAGACAAAAATCTTTAAGGTCTTTCAAGATTTCGTCCGTCCATCGTTGGAATATTTGTAGGGCATTACAAATTCCAAATGGCAATACCGTCCATTGATAATGTTCATAAGGAGTTGAAAAAGCAGTTAAAGCTTTGGATTCTTCTGTCAATTTTATTTGCCAAAATCCTAACTTACAATCGAATTTACTAAATATTTTTGCTCCTCTAGTTTGATTAACTAGGACATCTTTTCTAAGGATAAAATATCCATCAAATTCTAAATTTTCATTTAGTTTTTTATAATTGATTACCATCATTGCTTTCCCCTTTTTTAATTCACTATATTTCATTACTAAAAAGGCAGGACTAGAACGAGAACTTTTAGTTTCTTCTATTAATTCTTTTTCTAATAACTCTTTTATTTGCTTTTGAAATTCATCTACATCTTTCTTAGTATAGATCATAGGTTTTACTCTAACAATCTTTTCATTATCTTTTAACTTTAGTTGACAATCTCTAGGGGATTTTCCCATAGTAGAAGTGGATTTTCTGAAAAATTGAAACTTAACGTTTTGTAAATCCAATGTGATTTTTCTAACTCTTTTGTTTCTAGTGATTCTAAATCTAGTATTGGACTGTTATCACTACGCTTGACTGGCACAAAACCTTTATTACAAATAAACAGATGTGATTGTATCCATAGAATTGTATAAGATTTTTTCTTATCAATGAGAAAAAAATTTTCATTGGTTATGCTAATTGAAAAATATTGTGAAAAAAAATTATTTCCTAAAATTATATCACCATGCATATGAGGAAAACATAATAATTTTGGTATTCTAAATGTTCTTTTTCCTTTAGAAGTTGTGATGATAAATGAAATATCTTTTGCTTTGTATTCTATTAAACTAGTTGTATTATTAGCATTCTTAGAGGCGATTGAATTTTTCATCCTTTGTCATAATTCTTTTGGCATGATATTTCGCTGATATACCGAAGAAGTTGCTTCAGTATCGATAAGAGTATGTAAACTATATGGCTTATAACCTAAAAATTCAAATGTTATTTTTATATAACAATATTTTCTCTTATTTTGGTTATAAGAAAAGAAAATTGTTTCAGGATCAAATTTCATTTGTTCAAACCTAATTGATTTTTGTTCTTCTAACTTTCTACTCCCTGGTAGAACAAGAAATTGGACTGTTTTAATTCCTATTGGTTCTTTATCTTTAGAACCACTAGTCCCTTCTCCAAGATCGTAACTTATTGATTTTTTACTAGCAGCAAGTCTAGTATTTCTAAAATAAAGGGTCTTTCCCGATGCTTGAAATTCTATAGGTTTGGGATGTCTTTCATTCCCATCCCCAGTGAATTTTTCAAATAATCATTCTTTTGGTAGGCTTAGATCCTTCAAATTTAGAAGTTGTGGTTGGATCTCTGTTTCGAACGGTTTTGGTTCATAAAGTTTAATTATACTAGGATCAATATTCTTAGTTTTTACAGTAGTATCACTTGTGAGTTGATGGACTGCTTTCCATGAAATACGCAAGTCATTATGTATAACTCCAATCTTGATATTCTGGATTTGAATTCTCAAAAAGATTGTATTTTTAATTCTCTTATCTTGTATAGAAACAAAATAATTTGGTTTGACTTTAAACATTATTTCTCTAGAGCATAAATTGGATTGTATTCCTCCTATCAGGGTTTGGATAGGATCATGAAATCTTTTGTCTTGTACTATACAAAGTATTGGGGAGTCAATACCAAGTCTAAATAATGGAGTAATACTTATTTGTATTATCCCAATATGTATGAATCTTACCCTAGGATATTTTTCTTTTAATCTTTTAACTTTATTTTTGTCAAATATTTGGATTTCTATTTGACCATTTGATGTTACCCTTACTTCTGTTATCCCCTCGCACATTTCAAAATATTCTGCTTGCCAGGGTTTAAATTTAGACTTTTTATATAAATCTTCAATTTTTAGATTTTTATACATTTCTAAATTACTATTATCTAATGTTAGCTCTTCCTTAATTACATCACTAAACTTGATTTGGCTTAGTTCCTCTTGTAGTGATATTTCAAAATTATCTTCTTGAATTTCATCATTTATCATAAATATATGTTCCTCATCTTCTTCTTCAGAGGATATAGATTCAATTTCATACAAAATTTCATCATTTTCAGATATTTCTTCTCGTAAACATATTTCTAATTCATTTTCTTCTAAGAACTTTATAATTTTAGTATTTTTTTTAGGACATTCAGGGGCATGTGTCATTTTTCATTATAAAAATAACATGTACAGTTTTTCTTAAATTTAGTAGATTTTCTTCTATTACTTTTCCTAGCATATCTTTTGTTAGAAAAGAATTTTGACTTCTTTTCATTCTTTTTTCATTTTCTGAACCTAAATTGCTTACCTTCCCTTCTTTTATAAGGTGCACTTGTTGTGCATCCTACTTCCCAAATTTCTTGAAGGACTTTATCACAATATTTTTTGCCTTCGTTAGTTTTAGCTAATTGAGTTTTGACCTGTTTTTAGGCTTTTCTTTGTAAACAATATTCAGTTATTATTTTATAATCAAACGAAATTCTACATCCTAAAGTATCTTTAACTTGTGATTTTTTAAGATATTTTGGATATTATTTTTCACATAATTCATCCCAATGAATTGGGAGTTTATGGAAAAATTATTCTAGCAAATGTGTCATTTCACTAGGTTTAAACATCCAAAAATATCTTTGATAGAATTTTGTAAAATCTGTGTATTTACAAACATTGCATAACTTCATCTTAGTTAAGGTATATTTCACCTCCTTATAATAAGTTTCGAAATTTTTTATTCCTACAAACTGTTCTTTTATTAATATAGCAAAATCTTGTAATACAGTTCTTAAATATAGTTTTTCCAATAATTGAGCCTTTTCTGATTGACCGTTCTTAGTTTCTTCCCAAGCTTTTAACCAATTTAATATATCTTCTTATAATGTTCCTGCAACATAGTCTAAGAATTTTTCTTTTGACCATGTTTCTTGGTAGTTATTTACTACAAAAGTTAGGGATTGTGCCCATTCATCTATTATTCTTTCATAATCTTTAGGGTGATTATCTTTAAAATCTAAGTATATCCCATGGGTAACTATACCATTTTTATGTGATTCTCTCTTGTTGGAAGAAGTTGATGCTTTTTCTTTAACTTTTATTTCTTCTATATTTAAGATTTCATCGTGTTGTTTCTCTTGATGTTTGTTTTCATCTTGAAAAAGTTTATATAATTCTTCATTATTTTCGGAATCTGAATTGTTTTCTTCATCCGAATTCACCACGCTTGTTGTGTAGAATTCTTCAATTTCTGAATTTTCATCATCCGTGTCTATGTTTAAGACATATTCAAATTCTTGAAAAATATTTTCATGTTGTTCATATAAGAATTGTATCTGGTTTAAATACTTTGTTCTTTCATTTATATCATCATTTTCTTTATATCTTTTTCTCCAATATTCAATTATTTTTTTATATGCCATGAAATCATCATATCTTTTTCTTTTTTCAATGTCTATAGTTAAGACGTGTTCTTGAAATTTTCTAGCACATTTAAATATAGTTGTTTTAACTATGTTACTAGGTTCTGCCTTCTCCTCAAAAGTAACTTTTTTACCTTCTATAATCTCTTTTAGGGTTTGTATTTTCACTAAGTCTTTTTTTATTAAATCTTCCATAATTCTTTTTATTTTTTCAAGTAGATCAATGTTTTCGATCCTACTTATTTTCAGTAAATCTTCATTAATATTGCTAGTTATATTATATATACTACTAGTTATATCAATTAGATAGTTTATAACCTTACTCATGTTTGAGTTATTACTTTCGTTTTCTAATAAATGTATTGCATGTCCAAAATTTCTTTTGAGTGGTTCTCCTAAGCAAATTAGATTTTTTATTTCTATTTTCAATTGTTTATCTTCCACAGAGGGCCTCACCTCCTAGCTCGAGCCTAGCTTTACTAGATCCACAATACCTCTCAGGTAATAAGGATCAATATTAAAAGCCTAACTCTTCAATACTAAAAGTCTCTTGACTTAAAAACAATATAACCAATTTATCTAATGAATAGGAGTTTCTACTTAAAAGAAATCCAAGTATTAAAACACAATTACTAAAGTATGGACGTGCAGTATAGAAACACAGATATTAAGTACTAAACTGCAGATATTCAGTATAAAAGTATGGATATTCAGTACATTAACAAAAAACTTGTAACATGGCCCACATAAATAGTAAACGGGGAGTAAAGTGTAAGAATCTTTTACCTATGGACTGATATCTAAAATGAAAGTTGGTTTAGGGAGTTTTCTCTAATTTATCAATAAACCTAAATGATTATATATATTTTAATGTTAGTACTAAATATTAGTGACCATATATTTAATGCTATAATATGTGATTTCGTTATTATACTTATTTATTTGTATGATTAATGACATAAAAAAATAATTGTTATATTATTTCTTATAAAAATATGAAAGGTCCGAATTTGGACTTTTGGATCTTTATTGGATTTGGGTCTGGTAACAAAAATGAAAAAACTTATGGAATTTGTATTCAAATTTTATATATTAATCAGATTTGTATCTAGATTATACAATTTTAGTCTAAATTCAACTCGTTTATAGTCTTAGAAACTAACGGTAGTACACAAATTACTAGAGTTTAAGCCCAACTTCTATCAATGAGACCCATCAAGATTTGAAGCCCATCAAAAATATTTTGTAATTTTGGTTATGATTTATTTGTTGTTCATCAAAAACCAAGACTATGGATTAATGCTAATGTTCCTAAATGTCAAGGTTGCCTTAAAATAGGTTCATTTTTAAAACGATAATATCAATTACTAGTCACCAACAAGCTTTGGAATATTACATGTTACAAAATAGAAATTAGCAAAATTTAACATTCCCCGAAAAATAACGAAAAGTCCCTAACATTAACTAAGGTTAAGGAGAAAAGGAAGACAGAGTAGCATGGGTTCAGCTCGGGGGTGGTGGGGATGATAGCATGGGCGACTTCATATATGCAGTAGTCGGGTCACTTGACCCCACTAAACAAATTTTTATAAGGTCAATTTATGTTTTTATATATATTTTATTTTATTTTTATATAAATAAATAAGTTACCACCAGCATGATGGTCTAGTGGTGAAGTATCATTACTTCCATCTTGAATACCTGGGTTCGAATCTCACTGAGAACGTAAAGCTCTTCACTTATTGTAAGTGTATAATGGGTTGATTATGGCTAACATATAATGCTGGTTTGATGATAAGTAGAGCTTTTTTCCCTAGTGTGTTGGTGGGGCTCGGTAACCAAGTTGGGCAATGCCCCAGCGAGCTCTTTCGAAATGAACATTCCACTACAATTGAGTTCCCTTAGTTATGGTAGCCACATCAGGTTTTCCTGACTAAGCTTTTTTCTTATAAAAAAAAATATTTATATATAAATAAATAAGTTTAATAATGAATGGCCCTACTTTTTCTTGTTGTACTTTCTCTCTTTATTCTTTTATTTTTTTTTTTTTTGAGGAAAAGAGCAAATATTATTGCAAAAATAAGCCAAAGATCAAAATAAGGAAACATTACAGAGCCACCAACAGAGAAAAACAAAGTCAGAGACCCTATCAGCAAAGCACACTTCAAAAACTTCCATTTCTCAACTCACCATCCGCGGTCACCACACTCTTAAAATTCTCATACCATGTCTTTACCCAAGTAGCGACCTCAGTAGCTTGCCGCGGGTTATCAGAGAAGACGCGCTTATTCCTATTCAACCAAATCGCCCTGCAAGTGATTGCAAAAAAAACAAAGTCATCCGTATCCAGAAGGTGTTGTACCTCCCATGCCTAGTGCTGGGACTTTGGAGTCAGATCAGGCTGTAAATTCAGCTTCAAACCAGAGAGTTCCCATACTTGTTTCGTAGAGGAGCATGAGATTAAAGTATGGAAAGTCGTCTCCTTTCACTTTCGGCACATTGGGCACTCCATCGAATCCACCAAACCACGATTGTAGAGCTGGTCTTTTGTTGGAATAATGTCCCAAATGACACGCCATAGAAAATTCTTAACTTTGTTTGGAACCCCAAGCGACCAGATAGCAGTCCATCTACCCAATGCATGTGTCTTGCATTTGGAGCAGGAAATATGGAGGGTTTTTTGCAGATCATCAAGTCCAGCAAGGTAGCAACTCCGAACAATAAATTTGCCATGTTTTGAGAAACTCCAGTACAGCTTGTTGTCGTTCAAAGAAACATCTATAGGAGTGCTAAGGATTCTCACTGCATCAACCTCCCAAAAGATTTGCCGCACACGTTCCTCGTTCCAGTCTCTAGTCTCGCTGATAATAAGATCCGGGACGGTCATTTGCTCAGCTCCAGCCGGACATGTTGTTATAATACGATCATGATCAGAGGGGCTAAGCCATCGGTCTCCCCAGATGCGAATTTTCTGCCCAGTCCCTATGCGCCATTTTAATCCGCCTCTTAAGAAATCTCGTCCAATTATGATACTTCTCCGCGTCATAGTAGGGTACATCCCCAAGCCAGCATCGAGGAACTTACCATTGAGAAAGTATTTGGCTTTGAGCACCCTACTCAATAGAGAAGATGGGTTTGACAAGATCCGCCAGCCTTGTTTAGCAAGAAGGGCGATGTTGAATAAGTAAAGGTCCCGAAAGCCAAGTCCTCCATTTTTTTCGATATGCAGCAATGGTCCCATGAAATCCAGTGTATGCCTCGCCCTCGATTTGATCCCCACCAAAATCGTCT
>JACFYI010003829.1:680996-692272 GCA_014898755.1 Handroanthus guayacan
GTAGACTGATTCTTGACATATTTGATTTCGGTTTTGGAATTCGTGTCAAATTTGAGGTGTAGTTAGAGACATTCTTTTCGTTGCTTTAACTTCTATTATGGGGAAAAAAAACTTTTATGTGACCTTTTTCATTTTCCATCTAGGGGTGTGATTGTTCAAATGATTGAGTTGGCTGATGGTTCAGTTAGCTTTGGCTTGAAATCTAGATTTTCATCCTTCAGCCTCACCATTCTTGATGAAAGAGAGAGCTCAAGCGCTATCAGTTGATCATGTATGATGCCTCTACACTCATGTTTACTGTATATTTCGTATAGAGAGCACACCCAGAATTGTCCGTATCTCATTGAGTGCAAGTTCATATTGTGGAGGACCCTACTTTCAGAAATTTTGTCAATTAAAGATTTTAATAGGGCAAACTCCATTTGAGCAACAAGTAGAGGAGTCATTAAGCCATAGGAAAAAGAAATTGAAGGATATTGGAATAATTTGTTGTGTCTTGATACGATATGTTTTGTTATTGGATTGAAAAATATGTTGGGAATGAAGTTATATTTGATTTTATTATAGGAGGAATTTACATGTTGGAATAAAAGATATTTTTATAATTAAATATGTACCACAGTATTAAGAATTACTGTTAGCTCTAAGTTTATGAAATTAAAAGATGATTAAACTTAAAAGATGTTTGTATAATAAAATATGTAATAGAGTATTAAGAATTGATGTTAACTCTAAATTTATATATACAAATGTTATTAAGGAGGCATAGCAAACTATTTTTATTAACTCAATTCTTAATTATATATCTAATATAATAAATGAGCTAACGATTTTATAAAATATAAAGGTTTGATTAAAATTCTCAAATAATGTGGAGGTTATAACAATAATTTTGATCACTTGATATTTTTAAAATTACTAATTAAGTTCAGTTTATATTATATTATATGTTCAAATGCTATTTGACAATCCATGTAACATGTGATTTGTAACATAATATAATTAAGAAATAAAATATTCTTTTAGTATTGGTTAGATTTATTGTTTTTACTTTAGGAATTGTTTATCACTTTGAGATGATCAAATGAAATACTTGATATATCAAATAAATTATAAAAAATAATATAAATAAATTTTTAATATTGAACTTAATATATAAAAATACATCAATCTACCTTGAATATTGACTTTGTCTCCCGTCACATAAACAATTGAAGGGTAGTTTGTGAAAGAGGACAACTGACAAGCCTTTCCAAATAGTAAAGTTGCTCATTTGGCAAGACAATGAAAGCAAAATTTAAATTTCTTAAAAACAAAAGATAAGGACCGTTTAGGCCACTCAAGCTAAAAAAAGGGCCATGGCAAATTCCATCTCCACCGCTGCACTCCATTTGGTAGAGTAAGAGTGCTCCAGCATCATGCAAGCCGCTTCTCTACAGTCCGATTAAAAAACTGTCAAAGGCCCCTGCGATTCATCCACGATTCTAAACGCCAATATAGCATAAAAAACCCAACAGTTAGAGACGCGAGCAGCCATAAATTGTCCCTGAAAGTTCCTCATAACAGCTGCACACGCAGCCTTGCCATTTACAGAAGAAGCGTCCACATTTATTTTGATCCATCCCGGCGAAGGAGCTGACCATTTAGACGAGGACAGTAAAGGTTTCGATCGGATCATTTTTTCCTTTTGAGCAATCAAATGTTCCTTTGTTCTCCTTTCCAGTTCACAAGCAATAACTGGTTCAGAAAATCTGCACTTTTCATTCCTCACTTTGTTTCGAATAGACCAATTACCGTCCGTCAAAAAATTCTCTTTTTTTTAAAAAAAAATATTTCCAGTTTTGTTATTTAACTCCTTTTTTTTTTTTTTTTGGGAATAAATTCCGACGGATAAAAATCCATGGGAAAAAATTAAAATTTTTCCGATGGATTCCTTTTCCGTCGGAATTTTTTTCTTTTATTTATTTTTTCGTCGAATTTTTTTTCTTAAATGCAATCAGCCCTTCTTCTTCTTCTTCTTCTTCCCATTTTCTTCATCCATCTTCCCTCCCTATTTTCCTCCCATTTTTTTCCTCCAATTCTCTCCACTCTTTTCTCCTCTTTTTTTCTTCCCAAGTTCCCCCCTTTTCTCCTGTTTTCTTCCTTCAAACTTCCCCTCTTTTCTCTCATCGTTTTCTTCCTTCCAACTTCCCCTCTTTTCTCCCCACTCTCTTCCTCCACCCCACTTCCGCCACCACTGCCGTCTACTCCCTCTGTTGGTATGTTCTTTTCTTTATTTAGTAAATTTGTATTATAAATTAGGGTTATATATTTGTATATTTAATTATAATGATTTTGTTATATTAAGATTTGTTAATTAGGGCTAAAATTTTTGTAGACTTAATTAATAATGATTTTGCTATATTTTAAGATTTTTGAATGAGGCTTAAATTTCATGTTGTAGTTTATGTTAAAATTTAAGTTAATTAACAAAGAGATAGTCAAACTTTCGAAAGATTAGTGGGTAGAGAATAAACGTGCAGTTATTGAATTATTTAATTTGAATATGCATTTATAATAGTAATGTTTTTTTGTGGATAGTGTTTGTATTGGTAATTAATATTAATTGTTGAATTCAATTAATTTTTATTGCTCTATAAGATCTTGAAACTCAAAAGATTATTGTTGGAATTTGATAACTGGTTTTAGTTTTAGACTTAGCTTGGTTTATATTGCATTATAATTTAGATAAAAATGCATGTTTGAACTCATAACTTTTAAAATCAATTAATACTTGATGAAGTTTTACGGTATATAATAAGTTAAGCATCCAATTTAACCAAATGCACGTGTTTAGCTTTTTGATTAGTTAGCTAATTATAGTTTAATTTTTTCAAACTTTTAATATATTATCATGTTTCTTGGTTCTTGGCTTTGCAGATCGTGGTTTTACATTGGCATTGATCTTTGCTTTCAAGGTATCTTGCTAAACTTTTGATGTTTACATTTTATTAGAAATTTTAGAAAGTTATGATGATACATATAGATATGCATATATGTTTGATAGAATTGGCGGATTAGGAAGGAGATTGGGATTTGGGGGAAGAGGTGAAGCCTTCCCATTACTTGTTATGGTTTAATTATGTGTTGTGTATGACGGAGATATAAGGGGTGTGTTGTATTTGAAATTTTGTTCATGTTTTTGAATTTATTTTATGATGCATAACTTGGTTTTGTACTAGCATGCTTATGAATGTTAATAATTTTTCTTAACACATGAATTTTAGCAAAAAATTTGCTTAAAAATGAGTTGTATTAGGGGAGACTCTATTGCAATTTTTAATTATATTACTTTAGGGAAGACTCTGTCAAAATCGTCTAATAAGAAACTAAAAAATATTAGTTAAAAATTTAACTCTAGTCACATAATCAAGAACATGAAATCTCTTCCATATTAAATTGATTTTTTTTTTTATTCTTGAAATGATTATTGACCCATCAAAATTATCTTAGAATTGTCTAAAATTAGGTCCCCACGGTAGGTTTAGCATTAGGTACAATAATTGTCACCGGTTAAGCAGGTAGCCATTCCCAAAAACCGGTTAACTTTTTTTTTTTTTTTTTTTATTTCAAAGGTTAATTAGTATTTAATTAAGAACATGGCCCACGTCTAAGCTCCACCCTCAATTCCAATTATATTGTATGAATGGCCCAGCAGCACCTATTTACCAAAATTGCCTAGGCCTGCTAATTTGCTTTCGAATTAGTACAATTTCATACTTGAAAATGACGATTACAATTAATATTTAACATAAAATATCATTATTAACACGTTATATTTCATTATCTTCTTTATTCTCTATGCTTCAAAATAAACTTAAAAATAAGACTTAAAATTTATGTAGATATTTTAATTTCCACTAATATACTATAATGCCAGGAAATTATTAGAAGAAATATGGAATTGACTTGCACTTTTTCTAGATTTAATTTAAAATATAAAATACACTAGTATGTGCCTAGTATGATGCATCAAAAGATTAACAATTACATAATTTATTTTATATTTATATTTTTTAAAGTATAAAAAAAAATTTAACAAAAAATAGTGAACTTACTTAAAGATAATTACATTTAACAGACATTTATACAATTAAATGAGTAACGCAGCATAAAAAATTAATGCTAGCTCTAAATTTATAAATTATATAAATATTATTAATAAGACATAACAAAATATTTTTACTAAACAATTCTTGAATTATATATTTAATATAATAAATAAGTTAATAATTTTATAAAATATAAAGTTCTATTAGACCTCCTTAATCAAGCGGAGGTTATCTCATTAATTTTGGCCCTTGATATTTTCAAAATTATTGATTGGATTCAGTTTATATTTTATCTTATGCTGAGATATCATTTGACCATCCATTAAACATGTACTTTTTAACATCAGATAATTGTGAAATAAGATAGTCTTTTAGCACTTGTTAGGTTAATTTGTCTTTGTTTTGAGAATTGTTTGTAATTTGAGATTATCTAATGACATATTTGATATATTAAATAAATTATCAATATAATATATATATATATATATATATAAATATTCTTAATATTGAACTTAATATCTAAAAATATATTGACCTATCATGAGTGTCTTAGATAAGCATAAATGTATAATTGTTTGAATGATTCTTGATTTCAATTAAATTTTCTTAATTTAACTTTAATCTCTCAATATTTTATTATATATTGACGAAAATAGTTCTCTATAGATTTTGATTGAGCAAAACATATAGTAAATATTAGGGGTATGAACTGTCAGGTTTGGTTCGGTTTTGGAGAAAAAATTTATTAGGTCCAAACTATATAATTTTTATTGGATAAGTTTGATATATTAAATAAATCCAAGCCAATCCAAACCAATTAAAGTCTACTTGGATTAGACCGGTCTGATCGATTAGAGAATATTGCCAATAAAAATGTGTAATTCAATCAGAAATTAGTTGGTTATTGTAAGAGCCCATTATATACCTTTTGTTTTAAACATGAGCGTATAATCAATTATGCTTTTTCATATAGCAAAAAGTTAAATTAGTGACAAAAATTTAACATAGTACTAAATGGGCATCTATAGGTTGGGTTTTATGCTAGCATAATAATATAATATATACATGTGTCTATAATTCAGTTAGATTTGGTTTGGATCGATTTTTAAAATTCAATTTGCAAACCAATTCAAACCAATCAGATTTTCAAAAATTATATCCAAACTAATTTGAAACGAAATAATTTTTATCGGTTCTCAATTTGGTTTGAATTGGACGGTTGGCTTGCCTTGTTTGATTTGGGTATGAACACCCTGAGTGAATATTAATGTAGATAATCTAGTATTCATACATATAAGTGTAATAGAAAATATAAAGATCTTTGTATTATTTGAATCATTCATCAATATTGGGAAAAATTTTAACAAACTATTATTATCAAATAAGTATTATGATTTGCTTAAAAAAATTTCATTTTATTTTTTTTCCCCTAAAAATGACAAACTATACATTTTTTGAAGTATTAGATTATAATTTTTCAGCAAAATATATTAAAATTTGAGAAATGAATAGCATTTTATTGCTTGACACGTCAGTTCAAAATTTATTGAGCTTATTATGTTTAAAATATTTTTAAAATTATCACTTTCAACTATGATTTTATTTACAATTACACAAAATAAAGTTCTTACAGAGTATATAAATATATAGTGATGTAGTTAATTTTTTTTTCAGAAGATTGATGAATGATGCAATAGCACAAAACCTTTTAAATATTTATATCATGTATATTTAGATGCATCGTATTTTCTACTAGATAAGAATCCAAAAAAGACTATTTCTGTGTAAATAAAATAAAATATTACGGGATTAAGATTAAATCAATAACATTTAATTGAAATTAATAAGCATATTAAATTATTTGTACATATACTTATTTAAGAAGAACCTAAGCCACCTACATACCCCAAAATAGGGATTAAATCAAAATATTCTTCAAGTCATTTGGTATCTTAAAGTAATAAACAATTTCCAAAACAAGAATAAATAATTTCAGAAGTGCTAAAAGAATATTTTATTTCTTAATTATTTTATGTTACAAGGCACATGTTAAATGATATTATTAATAAGACCTTAATGTAAGATATGATATAGAATGAACCTAATTAATAACTTTAAAATATATAGTTATCAAAATTATTATGATAACCTCCACATTATGAAGGAGATCTAATCAATACTTTTTATATAATATTATTAACTTATTTATTATATTAAATGTAAAGTTCAACAATTGATTTAATAAAAATACTTTGTTATGTTTTTTTATAATATTTATATAGTTTATATAAAAAAATTAGACTTAGAAGTTCTTAAGGCTCTATCACGTATTTAATTATACAAAATTCTTCTAAATTTAATTATCTTTAATTAAAATCTCTATTTCATGTTGAAATTACTTTTCTGATTTGAAAATAATATTTATTTAATGATCACATAAGGTAAAAATAAAATATAAAATAAATTATATTAATTTTTAATTTTCGACGTACTTGGCATAGGTTAATACATATATGTATGTGTGTGAACATTTTAATTTTAGTAAAAATATAGAATAAATATTTTACTTTTTATTAATATTTAAATATAATGATGCTAATTTTCATCCTTTTTAATTAAAGGAACGATAATTAATAATACATTTTCGGATTATCCTAGTTTTATGTTATCATTAATCAATGTTTTTTTAGTATCAATTTAATGGTGCGGAGGATTATACTGTTATAGTACTTCCATGAGAAGCAAGGCTAAAAATTCAAGGCTTTTATCGAAAAACCAAAAAAAGAAAAGGGGAAAAGCCCGAAATTGGAGGCTCCAGTCACGTTTTCCCCCGTTCTATTTTTTATTTTTTATTTTTCTCTAATTTAACTTCGATGAAGGCTCCGATGAAATAATTTAACCTGATAAAATATATCAATTGAAAGTTGAAACTAGTTGCCGAATTTTGGGGAAGTAGTGGGGGAATAAGTTGATAAATGACTAATAAAAATATAAAAATAAAAACATAAAAATCTTTGTTAAAACCAGTTGGATAAGTTAAGTTCACACAATAAACATATTAAAAAATAAATATAACCATAATAAAGACACTTGTCATTCAAAGAGTGGGATTTCTAATGTTAAACTTTTACTATGTGAACTTATTTTAGATAACGCCAATTATCTTTCTTTCAAATAATCCCTACAGAATAATCAAACCAAGTACACATGATAATTGTATTGTTTTTTATAGAATAATGGACCACAAAGTTTCTCATAGTTGGATGTACAATAGATTTTTGTCAAAACAACACGAATACACTCAAGAATTTCTAACTAGAATTGTAGAATTCATCGAATTTGCATGTACTCAACCAAAGTTTATAAGGAACAAAAAACATAGATGCCCTTATTTTAAGTGTCAAAATATGAGATTTTTTAATCCTAATGGAGTTCATGAATATCTTTTAAGATGTGAGTTCGTACATAACTATTGGAATTGGATTGAACATACGGAGTGTCAACCAAATGACATTAATAACATTGGAGCTCCGAGTAGTGGCCCGTTTTGTTGTGATCATGGGCATAATGACCATGACTCTATGGTGTTTGATGCTATGGGACGAAATGCATATGAACAATTTTTTCAAAATAATGAAGAGATAAATCCGAATATAGAGGAACCTCCCTACAAAGATACCCAACACTTTTATCCATGTTCAATTCTGCCCAGTGACCTTCATGGCTAGAGTGCTAATCTCATTCTAAGTAGTCTATGGCTGTTCAGGTGATGTCTCTAAAATCGGTACACAATATGTCGCTAGGGTATTTTAATGGAATGGTTCAACTCTTAAAAAAATTAAACCCTTCGGGAATTTGTGTTCCAGAATCCTTTTGTGAAGTAAAGAAATTAATAAAATGATTGGGTTTAACTTCTATTAAGTACAATTATTGCATTAATGGTTGCATGCTGCATTACAATGACGATGCAAAATTGACTGTGTGCAAGTTTTGTGGCCATAATTAGTTCAAATTATCTAAGAATAATAAGCTGGTGTCTTATATAAGGAGCCACTACTTGCCTTTGATTCCAAAACTAAAGAGATTGGCAATGTGCAATGAAAACAAGACCAAGAAATATAGTGGATTAAGCCAATACTAAGAAAAAGAACCAACATCAAATGGGGGGAGCTTTACAAGAACCAACTACAAGAGTTAACGAAATTGTAGATGTTGATCCCGTTGGAAACTTAGTTAATAGTTCCCAACATCACGAACAAGTAAATATAACACAATTTCAAGTGATAGTGAAAGAAGAAGAATAAGACTCGGGTGGTGACGAAAGTGATATGGAGTCAGAATTCTCTAATGATAACTCAACAAGAGAAGAAGGTGATGAGTACATTATCCAAGGCGACAGTGATGATGAAGCAAGTGATGATGTTGGGGATAATGACAATAACGAAGACTAGCTAGGACCAATTTATATGTCTTGCTATATGTTTGTCTAATGCATATGATTTTTCTACTTAATTTCTTACTATCTGTCTAATATATATGAATTTTTTCTTGAATTGCTTATTTTTGTCCAATGTATATGACTTTATTTTATGATTATTAGATGACAGGAAATAAGAAAAGAAAGAATAAGGTGACCGAGACTAGTAATCAAAGTGGATCGTATGCGCCACCGGGTCACAATGTTTCTTTCCCTCCATCTATTACTCTTGACGAGCCATCACCTATATCTATCCCTCATATCGATAGGCCGATCTTTACATCATCTTCAGATGCTTCAGCGTTTGCGAGTAGTAGGACTGTTCAAAAATTATTCATTGTGCCTCATGGACTAGAGTAATACAACTTTTTTAAATTCCTTCTAGTAATTTTATTTATGTATAAATATATTAGTCTAATTATATTATATATTACGGTCTATGTACATGTAGGTTTATGAACAATCACGCGGCAATGACGATTTTGAAAGAGGAGTTGCTAAAGAAATACACTGAGCCTTGGTTGTCGTGGAAGGAGATTCCTGAGTTGCATAGGAATATGATTTTTAATGAATTTGCAGTAATTGATTTTTAGTTTCATTATATTTTTTGAAAACATCATAACGATGGATTATGTGACTTGTTTTATTTTGAATCTTACTATTTCAGAAAAAAGTTGAGTGGCCAGAGGGTGACACGTACTTGATCAGGAAAGTATTTGAACGTAAAGCATCGGAGTATCTTAGTGAGAAGTTGTTCTATGCGCATGACAAAGGGAAAAAACCCAAGTGGATGGGTGATGAAATTTGGAGAGAGTTGCAAGTGGCATGGGAGTCTAAGAAATACAAGAAAATGAGCGCAACAAGCAAAAAAAATCATGCATCGGATTATGGTGACCAAGGATTTTCACCTCATAAGGGTGGTTCCATCTCTCACCTGGAGCATGAGGATAGATCGGTAACTATAAATATCGTACATTGTATTAATTATTTGGTATGTTATTGTTTACCAATGAATTTCAATAATCTATAGGAGGCTCAGTCAGGACGAATAGTCAGGCTATCTGAGCCCTTTAAGCACACCTATAGCAGCCAAAATTCAGATCCTAATGGAGATGATGAAGAAGAATCTGAGTCGGCCATGCCAGATGAGATTCAGGTGATGATATTAATAGACTGAATTATTGTATTGTCTTTTACATATACCATTACATTAATTTTCTTTTTAATATATGGCCGTGCAGGAAAGGATAGAGACAGTCAGCAGACTAAAGAAGGGTCGATTGTACGATGCTCCAAGTCATGCTTCATTTGTATCATCTTCATCAAGTCGGGCAGGATCATCAGGAATGTATGCTCAACAATTGCTAATGAGGATAGATGCCCAACAACAAGAGATTAATACCATACGGGCTGAGAACGAGAAGCTAAAGAACGAGCTGATAGGCATAAAATCAAAGCTGTCATTGCTTGAGGGCAAGTTAGATCAGGTACTATCGATGACTCCTTTTTTCACATCTGGCCTTCACCATATGCAAGTTCCAGTCCCCCCGGGAACAAACATTCGTCCTTCTGCTTACATTCCACCGACAGGTCATTATTTTATGCCTATTCCTGGATTTTTTCCATCATTCCCAAATGCATCACCCCCTGCACGATCATCCTCACCAACTAATGAAAAAAGTGATGAGGATTGATTTATATTAGATATCGTACTTATGTGTTTGAGGACTAATGTTTAATGAACACTTCGTTTATGACATGTGAATTGTGGATACATTACAATGGATGTTAGAACGACATGTTTACCTAACA
Source organism: Handroanthus guayacan (assembly GCA_014898755.1). Lineage (NCBI taxonomy): Eukaryota > Viridiplantae > Streptophyta > Magnoliopsida > Lamiales > Bignoniaceae > Handroanthus > Handroanthus guayacan. The sequence continues at coordinate 691,377 of JACFYI010003829.1, forward strand.
TTTCTCGAATGTTTGTTGAATATTTTTGTTGAGAATTGAAGTTAATTACGTTTATTTATTTCATTCGTTATTTGATTTTATTAAAAATTGTTATTGCATCTGAGTTTGGATTTGTGTAGCAATTCAATTGTGATAGTTTGATCGAATTTGGATAGTAATGATTTATATTTTTCAGTGTATTAATTTTTTTCAAAAATAAAAAAGCAAAAAGAAAGGGATTTCACAAGTTTTGGACGTATTTTTCCATTGGAAAAAATAAATAAAATTTTCTAATAGAAAAATCTATCGGAATTTCTGAAAATTAAAAAAATAAAAATATATATTTTTTGAGAAAAAACAATCCGTTAGAAAAATTTAAAAAAAAAAAAAACATTATGTTTGATTCCGATGGGTTTTGCAATTAGAACATTTTTTGAACGCCCAAATTCATCGAAAATACATTGGATATTTTGCCAGAGTATCCATTGGAAAATATGTTAGAAATAACTTCCGACAAGCATTTTTCCAACAAAAAATTATCGTCAAAAAATCTGTCGGAAACTGAAATTTCCACAGATATTTCCAAAAATCCGTCTGAAATTCCATCAGAAATTCCTGTTATTCTAGTAGTGCAAATTTCTTACAATGTAAGGGAAGCAAAGATGCGGAATTCCGTATCATGAGTCTTGTTAACCAGGTTGCTGTCTGGATTTAGAATGATAACAATCCATTTCCGCATAGTCATGTGACCTTTTTCCCTGTTTACACACAAAACAGCCACATGCGTTTCACGTTGCTTTCCATCCAATACTTAATGGAAGGACTAAGTTAATTTGCAAACGGGCCTGAATATGTGGGACTTAAGTTGGTTGTTTCAAAATTTATGGGACCAAGTTTTACAAGGGGTCTAAATTATG
>JACFYI010003829.1:719772-745455 GCA_014898755.1 Handroanthus guayacan
CAAAATTCAAAATTTTTCATAAGCTCTTTAACCTTTTTCATGTAGTTCATTAAGGTGAGTTCTCTTGTCTCGTATTCTCCTTTAACCTGCATTGCTACCAGCTGTGAGTTCGTGAATATGTTTATCTTGCTTATCTTGAGGCTTGAGGCAATATTCAGGCCTATGATCAGGGCCTCGTACTCAGCTTCATTATTCGTGACCTCGAAATTCAACTTAGCAGCATATTCCAGCTCAACAGCTTCTGGTCCTTGTATATGAATTCCCGCTCCACCTTTATGCAACCCTACTGAGCCATCAATGTGCATTAACCAGGTTTCTATCTTTTTCATTTTGTTTGGTTCCTTGGTTAATTCTACTACAAAATCTGCTAGCGCTTGTGCCTTGGTGGAGGTCCTCCCATGATACTCAATCTCAAACTCACCAAGCTCGACTGCCCATTTTACCAACCTCTCTGAGGCATCAGGTTTCGAAAGGACCTGCCTCGAAGGGTGATTGGTTAAAACAATGACCTTATGGGATTGGAAGTAAGGTCTTAGTGAAAAGGGTGATTCAATTGTATTATATGTAATTGGCAAATCAGATTTTGTGAAAAGAATAATTATTTCATCATTTTCTATCATGAGTTTGTATGGTAGAGATCCATGAAATGATGTTATTGTTCTTTTTATTTGTTTGCCAATTACATAATACAGGATTTTTCTTACCAATTTATTTTAACATAAGGTTCTTTAGGAGTAAAATGACAATTTGCTCTTAAAAAATCAATCAATTTTTTTTTTCAATTCTAGGCACGTATGATGAACTCTTGATAGAGGATTTTTTTTGCCAATTGAAAATTTCACAAATGCTCTAATGCAAATCAATTTTTCACATGATTTAATTTGCTAATAAACACAATATAAGAATATCGTTTGCAAAATTCTCTATAAAGATGTATCTAATGCATTAAGTAAAGTACTATTGTGGCAGAGATTAAGATCTACAGTGTAAATAGTCATTATTATTTGTAATTCCTTATTAAAAAGACGATTGTAATTTACACGAAAATAGCTTACAACTAAGAAGGGATAAGAATCGGGCTGCGGATGGATATGTTAGAATCCCACATAGGAACAATATAAGAGTTTTGGCCTCTTTATATGGTTTTGGGCAATTCTCACCTCACAAGCTAGCTTTTGGGGTTGAGTTAGGCCCAAGCTCCATTTTCAACATGGTATCAATTTGACTTTGGCTTCTCTGCCTTCTCTGATTTTACGTCTCCATGGAAGGTGCATCTTCCTCTTCAACAACTGGGACTGTTAATGGTGAAGATCCAACCAGTCCTTACTATCTTTATCAATACGCTAGTCCAGGCCTCTCCCTAGTTTCACAGATTCTCACTGGCTACAACTATGGCACTTGGAGTAGGGCTATTTTGCTTGCCCTATCGGCTAAAAACAAGGTTTGCTTTGTGGATGGCTCTCTACCTCAACCTTCTGGTGACTCTCGTCTACTGCAAATTTCAGAGTCTTCATCAGGAGTCTTCGAGTGTTGCTACTTACTTTACGAAGCTCATGGCGATCTGGCAAGAGCTCACAAATTTTCGGCCGCGTTGTACTTGTGGCAAGTGTGTCGTTTGTCCACCCATTTCATGTTATCCCACGCTCCAAATGTTCATTCATGGGCATGTGGGGGGTCTGTTAGAATCCCACATAGGAACAACATAAGAGTCTTGGCCTCTTTATATGGTCTTGGGCAATCCTCACCTCAAAAGCTAGCTTTTGGGGTTGAGTTAGGCCCAAGCTCCATTTTCAACAGGATATTCAAAAACTTTAATTATCATTTGTATTCATATCTTTTTATACGAGATAGTATCATATTCGTTTTAAAGTGAATATTGTCTATATTCGATTAGAATATATCTGACTATAAATAGATATGAATATGGTAATCACATATTTAATCCGTTTAATATCCGCTTGAAATACATATTTGATGGAGATATCCTTTTATATATTCAATTATATCCATTATCCAAATCTGATAAATACAATTTAAAATATTAATATATATATATATGTAAAATATTCTATGAAAAAATTCATGTATTTTATATATATTAAATAATATTTTAGAAAAATATTATACATATTATAATAATATATTTTGACATTTTTTAATGTATTTTAAATATTATATATTTGGAGCATGGACTTTTAGTCTTTTTACATTGCAAGTTGTCTTTGATTGATTTTATTAAATTGATTAAACCAATCGGATATGGATATCCAAAAAATATATACATTTGAATAATGGATATCCAAAAAATAACATTTGGATATGGATACAGCTATGATACGAATAATTACAATCAAATACGGATGTTAAAAAAAATATCTATCTATAAACGGATATGGATATATCTGAATTTGGTTAATATCTACTGGATATTGATGCAGATACCATTTTTTGATATCTGCCGGAAATAAATACAGATACGGATATCCAATAAATTAATCAAAGACAAATACATATGTAGTGTATTATCTGCCAGAAATGAATACGGATATACATATCCAATAAATTAATCGATTACAGATTCGAATATAGTATATCCGATTAATTTAATATCCGTTTACACCCCTAGATAGGAATGAGGGGCATTCTAAATTGGTGAAAGCAATAAGAAATTCTTAACTTTAGGTGAAACTTTTTTATTTCCTTTATCAAGGTGTTACTTTCTTACAATATTGTCAGGATCTCAAAGGACTGCATGCTTTCTGCTGCCACAGCCCCTTGGGAACAACGGACCCAAAATCTCGACCTAAATACCCAACCCTAATTGGAAACATGCAATATCTGATATGCAAAACAATAGAGACTTTTCAAGTACAATGGGGACTGATCAGACCACGAAAAGAAATTAGTTGAGGCTGGAAATCATATTGTTTATTTATTAGCACACTTTATTGTTAGATTTAGACTAGTTTTACGTGTTAGCACATCAGTGGTTCAGAGAACATTTTCTATGATGAAGATAGTGAGAATTGACTGTGTAATCGAATTGAAGATGCATGTATAAGTGTCTACAGTGGCGACTATAGAAATATCAATTACTGGGGTCAAGTATTAACTATTAGTAAATGAAAACACGATCATGGTTATAATAAATACTCATAAAAATATTGCATGATTTTAGAGAAAATATAACTAAATTGCAACATCTCTAAAATACATAGTACAAATTTTAAAAATCCAGTACAAATTTTAAAAATCCATAATACATCATAGAAAATTAGATTACCTTGATTCAAGTGGTTATAGAAAGCTTAGAATGTTAGTATTTTAAGAATTGTATCTTTGGCAATATCCACCAACAAGAAGATTTTAAAATTGGTATCAGATTCAGTAATACATTAATAAAGATAGTGGAGAGTAGAAGAAGAAGAGAAGTGGAGCTAGGACTTATCAAAAGAATACAGGAAAATGAAATAAATAGGGAGTCAACAAGAATTAAAAAAAAAAAAAACAGTAAGGCAAAAAAAGTGGGATCATTCATTATTAAATTTATTATATATATAGATAGAATAATCTATAAACATATACAAGTATTCCTTTTACAATTTTTTGAGTGGGGTCAAGTGACCCGATTAGTGACAATATAGAGTCGTCCTTGAGTGTCCGGTTACTTCCAAGAAAGATATGTATTTAATAGCATTGACAAGGAGCTAATTATTTATTGCATCGTGGACAATTATGGAATGTTGATTTTCCAATTTCAGTGATAAATTTTCAATTTTTATTATCTCCATAATAGTTATGAACGTAAATTAGTAGATTTTGAAATATAATACAATTTTATTCTTTTTTATTTCTATACTAGAAGCGGTAGAATGCGGTTTCCGTGGGCTTACTACATGTGCATAATACTATCATGTTTAGCTTATATTCATATTATTTAAGAACGAATAAGATAAAAAGAATAATAATTCATACATTCACTAAATATAAAAAATAAGTCAATAATTATGTGTACTGATGAATTTCTTCTACTTCTTTTATTGTTGTTGTTGTTGTACGATTTACAGCATGTTGCTATTTCTTTTAACATAAATTGAATTGCAAAAGGAGAAGAGTAGAAATTATAAAATATTTTTGTAGAACTCTTTTAACCGAAATGCAAAAATTAGAATCTAAAAACATTATCTTTGCAAAAGCAGAAGTTATCTTACCAAACACTTTCAAAATCATTTTTCAATAGCTAAAAGTTAAAAGCTATTAGCAAAAGCAATGCCAAACGCCCATTAAATTTTATCACCAATAGCAACAATGGAAGTTTAGAAAGTGGGAAGTTCTAAAAGAAGTGAGAAAGGTTTTGAATTGAAATATCACACTCATAACCCAGTTTCATTGAACGTTATAGATTAAAAAAAAAGAGGGTAAAACAGGGCATTCAAAATGTAATATGAGAACTACCTCTGTACTATTGAATTTTCAATTTCATCCTTAATATTACATTCATCTTTTCATTTTACAAAAAAATTCAAAGGCCAAATGTGTAAAAGTACACAAAATAGCTTCCATTCTGGACACAAAATCAACCTCCTTTTTATAGTAGTATAGAACTAGATAGTTTAGATGTCGTGAATGAGTTCTGGCTCCACCATGGAGTATTGGCTATCATGTCCATATATACTTGATGATTGCGTTACGACGTGCCCTCGGAGAAGGGGAAGCTCAAGTCGTTAATACCTAGTACATTTAGTGGGGCAGCCACAACGCTATGGTTGTTGAACTTTATTAGAAAATATTAACGTTTGCTTGGTAAGAGTTTTAATGAGAGAAGAAAATGTTTATAAAAAAAATTTAAAAAAATGAAAAAAAATATAAATTTTCGAATGTGTTTAATTAGTTGTCTAAGGAAATGGTGGGAAACCAATAATGTTAAAAAAAAAAAAATTGAACAATGTGTTGGAGGTGGAGAAAGGTCATACTCATATGCTGATTTCTTTGTTTTTTCTCACCATGTGACTAAATTGAAATTTTTTCAGTTACGATTTTCCTTTGATTTTATTCTTCTCCTTTATATTATGTTTAGATCAAGGAATTCAGTGAGGAAAATGACAAGGAAAAGACAAATATGTAAATAATGATGCATAGAGTTATATAGTTTGAAGCATATATAAGAACAACAATTCCTTAATACTTTTCTTTCTGTAATCCTAACTCCATATGTAGAGTTAATCTTTTCCCTATTAACTAAACATTTTTTTATTCTTCTTTCACCTAAATACTTGTTCCACACATATTGTTTTACTCGTTTTGAATAATACTACTTTCTGTTTTGTTATTGATAAATTTATTCCTTTTGACGTATTATCAGAAAAAATTAACATAAAAGGCCTTTTACGCCCTCACTTTACCAAAAGTAACTTATGAAATCTCTCAACCCTTGACTTAAAATCACCAAAGTAACTTATAAGCATTTCAATCGTTCTACTTGAAATCATTGGATCACCTTTTATTGTACTAGTAAAGGATATTCTCATTTTTCCCTCTTTCTTCTGACAATATATATATATATATATATTCTTCATATGTTTTTTTTAAATGCAAATAATGAAAAAATTATAATAATGTCCTTTAATAAGAAAAAAGTTATAAGTTGGCTCGAGCTTCAAGTTATGCTGTTCCATGAAATTATATTTGAAAAATGGTGTTTCGGAAGTGGGGTTGGGCAATGTAATAAATATTTGCTTATGCTTTAGGTGATAAATGGAAATTGTTTTGTGGAATGAAGTAATGTTCGGTTATGCTTTATGAAGAAATATTTTTACTTTAAATGTCAAATCAATTGCTTTTTATTTTATTAATAGTGAAATTCTAATTAAATAATAAATTTTTGTATAATTTTAATTATAAAATTTATATATGATATACGTGTATGTAAAACTATAGATGGGATGTGATTGTTATATATGAGTTGGTAGAATAGTACTAATTGTAAATAATAAGGGCTTTTTGGAAAATTTTCAAAATTATTTTCCCTACGAAACAACATTTATATTTGAGTAAAGAAAATACTTTGTAGAATAATAAATAATAAATTGTCTTTTTTCCGTCCAAGAAGTTTGATCCTCGCTCTTTTTTTTTTTTAATATTTAGAAAAAAATAATACCAAATTGTAACCTGTAGTCTTATAATCAAAATTCTTTATGGGGAGGAAGAGGTTCATTTTTAATTTTGAATTTATATAGAACAAATAGGTTGCATGGATACAAGAACGCAAGATACACAGGCGCCCAACTTAATCCATGATTATGTATGAGAAAATATAATATTTCTTATTGCTTGTCCAACTATTAACAAATATTTTATTATAGGTATAGGCTTATCAAGAGATTGAATTCGAGTGGGACTTGATTGACATATTGCCTAATCATGCATTTTGAAAATTGAAATTAAAGAAGAATCCAGAGCCAGAATGGCCCATAATGAAAGCGATGTTATGTAGACCAACTTTACAAATCGGTTACACCAACTGAAAAATTGCAATTAATTGTTGTGTGTAATTAACCTGTTAGGAACGTGTTGAGTTTCATGGGAGATGGTTGGACGGCAAGTCTTGATCATTAAAGAAAATGTCAGGAACATGTCTGTTCTTGAGCTATTTCTATAAAAAAAATATAATGTGAGTGGAAAAAAAAATTAAGTGATAATATGAAAATTATTACTTGTATTATATTAAATGTGAGAAGAAATTATGTTTGTCACAAAAGATAATTTTAACAAACTAAATAGTGATAAAATTATATTTAAATTGATACTATTTACAATTGGTGACGCGTGTATATATTGGGACAGCTCAATGACAACTAAAATCTAGTTACAAAATAGCAGTAACAATTTTGACACAAAAAAAAGAAGCATGAATTACAAAAAATTGAGACATGATGTAAAACATATCATTAATTTTCCTATTGTTACATACATTTGTCACTCGTTGGTGTGGTCCGAAATTCAATCCAATGATTCGATAGTAAAACTGATGGCCGTGTTTAACTCGGGAATGTGACTAGCCGTAATTAGTGGGCTCATTCTCTGGAATTGTAGAGTAAAGGCTTTTTAATGAGTCTGGGACCCTTTAATCGTTGTATTTTGCGATATTTGTGGTACTTAGGCTAGGAGTTATTGAACTGATGGGCTAATGGGCTCATTTCCTTTCATTTTACTTAATATTATTAATATTATTAATTTTAATTATTTCAATTATTTTTTATGAATTGTAATTATTTACTTTCACTTTTCGGCCTCTTGGGGGAGTAATGGGTATGTAATATGATGATGTCCAAATCCATTGCCTAATATGGAAGATGTAATCGTTTTGAGATGTTGTCCTATCAACACTCATAGTAGGGGGTTTTGTCTTGAGAAGAGGGATAACTTATAAACTATTTTGAGGTCACTCTTCCAATGTGGAACAAACTTAAGTTAGGCTCGAGGGTGGTTAGGCTGGGATACGGAGTCTAGATCGACGGTGGTTAGGGTGCTGCATACCTAGGGTCAGCCATGATGGCAAGGCATCTCGATGGGCTACCAACCTCAGCAATTTGGTGCTTGCATGTCGGGGAGGTTGAGAGTGGTGTTAGTGTGTCAGGTGATTCTTCATCAAGAGAGGAAGAGTCTATATTTTCTTTGATTTTCCCTCTCTTGTTATATAAATGCTTTAAGGTCTCAATATTTCCAAGAAACACTTAGTGAAATTCTGTTGGGATTCTCGTTTTTAATTCTATGCTTGGTTTTCAATGGCGAGGTGATCCTATTTGTTTTCCCGAGCACTCCAAACATTTCTCAATTTAGGGGAAAAAAAAATGCTTCCTTGAGTGACTCAAGGTCGCCCTATTGAAGTGCAGATGACCTTGAAGGTCATTCGTCGTTGCCCTCAATCTATGGGGAAACTTAGAATTGCCTAGAGGGAAAGTATCAACCTTGAAGGTCTACTGTCACGCTACTCATTATTGCAGAGAGTTTGTCATCAATAGTTGTGGTGACTATGGGAGTGTCATCCTGCTCTTAAGCTGATTTTTGAATGCTTATATGTGTAACGCCCCGGGATCGCAAACGGAACGTAACGAGCGAACATTGATCCCGAAACGCTACTCACAAACGAAAACTAACTATCGAACCATAAATAGAAAAATTCAAATGCATTTATAGCTTGATAGCTCAACATCCAATAATTTATAACTTACATCCTCCAATATTACATCTGGAATCCACAAAAATTACAACTAACCTTACTTAAACTTATACACAAGTCCAACTTAATTAAATACATGATCGCCGGCAAAAATACAAAAGTGATAACATTAAGCTCGTATCAATCTCCAATTGTCTCATCACCTACATGATAATATGAAATCATGAGTCCACCGACCCAGCAAGTTTATGGCATAGGATAGGAGTACAAGATTCAACGATGAGCATATCAAGAACAAAAATATGAATGTGATTTCTTATAGCATTTCAAGTCAATTGGAACGAACAGAACAACTGATAACGGATTCTATATCACATTCATGTCAACAAACTTATAAGGCTGAATCAATTGTTTGGTGGATCTGTCACCCTTATCACTCCTATCATATAATCTTTTCACCTTATTCCTCCAAACCACCTTGGAGCGTCGCTCACGAGGATATATGAAAAACCACCTCTGAGTAGTTACTCAAAAGGATATAACTAGGCACAGCCGTTGCAGCACGGTCGACCACGAGCCTAAGAGTAACTCTTTAGAATCCTACCTCCAGGACTCTTCAGAAACTACCCAACATGCAGGAATCCCTAGAGGTTCCGATCGACGACCCGATATCGCCCAATCAAGATCCCCCTGTGAATTCCCAGGGCCCAACTTATCAAACTTTCATATAGGCTCCAAACGAACATGACATTTTCAAACATATAGCCCCAATTGGGCATGAATTTCAAAACGAATAGAACATATTCAAACATTTAGCCATGTCAGTCAAGAATTCATATAGACGAGAATTTAACAAACGATTTCGAAATGAATTTCGAACTTGTTCGGAATGAACGAAACACATCCAAGCATATAGTCATATCGAAGCAGGAATTCAAAGGATCGATAGGTTCAAACGATGATTCGAGTTGGACCTTGGACTTAAGGAAAATTATTTTAAAAGCCTAAAATATTTTCAAGAAATAAGGTAAGGATTTGGCTTGGCGAATCGAAGTCGAAACATAAAGACTTGAAACTAGGATAGGCGTTAAATTGCCCAATTTAAAATTTGATCATTTCAACAAAAATAGAGATTTCGAACAATCACGGATACAAGTAACTCGGGTTGATTCTTGGACATGTAGAAATAATTTCTAAACTCAAATTATTTCAAAAGAATAATTTATAAACTTATTTTAAGAAATTGACAATTAATCGAGAAAGGAATATGATGAAAAATAAGTTCGTTAATTAATTTTCTTTAAAGTTCGGACTTAGGAAAAATCGTTGTAAAATTTTAAAATATGGAAAAGTGATGAAAAATGGACTTATATTTGTAAAACGGTGTCAAACGTAAGAATAGGAATGAAACCTAGAGTACCATAGCTCCTTATAAAGTGCTATAGCACTTCAATGACATGGTTTAAATTGAGAGTTCTAAACAAGTCCAGAACGTGAAGTGCTATAGCACTATTACAAAGTGCTATAGCACATCAGCCTCTGTTTGAGTGTTACTGTAGAAAATATTTCAACATATTTTGATATTATTCCAGTAGCCGAAGTGCTATAGCACTCTTACAAAGTGCTGTAGCACTTTGACGTCTGTTTGGCTGAACGAATTTTATTTATTTATTTCTTATTTATTTTTTTTTCTGCTTTCAAAGCCATTTTCCAATAGTTCTTTTTCAAATATTTTCCTTTAAAAATCCAAGTCACAAGTTTTAATTCTGTTGCAAGTTTTTATGAAATATATTTTTTAAGTCCAATAAACTGATTTTTAAAGTTTCTGTTACGATTTTTCTTTTATGTCCATGGTCCAATTCCTTACAAGGTCAAGTGGTAGGGTTCCAAGGGAGTTCAAGATTCCATAATCCAAATCATAAAGAAATTCATGAGCTTATAAACAAGATGAATCAAACACAATATCACATATAAGCTCATTTTATAAACAAAGGAACATGGAATTCATCAACCAATAAAGCATTATAGCTGAATCACAGAGCAAGGAAAGATCAATGACAAGGAAGCCATAAACTTACTTTAGGTCCTAAGCTTCAATTTAGAGGTTAAATGATCCAAAGATTCAAGTTAATCACCTAAATCGAAAACCAAAATCAAGCATATTGGTTAGAGTCTTACTTTATCTCTCTCAATCCTCTTGTTTAAACATTAAATTCTAAATCTTCTTACACTTTCACTTACCAAGTTAGGCTATTTGGGAAGAGTACACTCCTTTAGCTTTTCCCCTTTTTGGTTCTAGATTTCTTGAAATTTATTGACAGAGGAAAATTTTCTGTAGTGTATGTGTTTTAGTGGAGTTTGCCGAGAGAGAAAATGAAGAAGGAAGAGGAAGAAAATCTTGCTACCAAATGTGAAGAATGAGTGTGAGTGCTTCTCCTCTCTTAGCTTAGTTAAGAAGAAAAGTAGAATTCAACACATGGTCATAAATTTTGTCAATAAAATATTCATAATATCCCCCCATTTTGGGGGATCATGCGGCTGCCCAAATCTGCAGCAAGATCATATTTGATTTTCTCTTTCTTTTTTTTTTCAAGTATTAGATTGGGCTTGAATTTTGTTTGGGCTAACATTTAATTTAAATTGGGCTAGATTTGGGGCTTAAACATGCTCGTTTGGGCCAAAATAACGTTTTCAGATACTATGAAAAAAATTTTGAATGTAGAAACATATTTTGGCTATTTTAAAATTTTGTGATTGTAAAATAATTTATCGTCTTGAAAAATGAAGGATAAAAATTTCAATTAGGGGAATTTTCGGGGTGTCACAATATGGGTTCTAAGAAATCAAATTCGTGAATTCTATCAGAACATAGGGATTGAGGTCTTAGCTTGAGTTTTGGGTGCTTCAAAAAATCACATTGTGGTCTTAGTTATAACCCAGGGACTCAAGTCCTCAGGGGAAGTTTATTTTTTTTTTGGGAGGGAGGGAGGGGGAGAGGGGGTTCACAGTCTGGTATTTCAACTAGAGATAATATTGGCTAACTTTATCATTAGGGTGGTCGTCCTTGCTTGCTAGCGTGATTTGAGAAAATTTCTAAGTAGTGGCCTAAAATTTTTAAAAAGAATCCATGAAAAATTTTATTAGGAAAAACTCATTAGAGTGTCATGTCGATGGATAATCCTATCATGCAAATCTATAGAGGCAAACTTCCTCGAGTTAAAATCCAGAGTAATAGCAAATTGAAATAACGATGACTTACAAACTAAAAATTAAATTAAGATGACTGAAATTAAAATTTCTTAACCCTTAGGTCTTAAGGCTGACCTTATTCGAGTCTATGAACTGAATGCAAATCCTTTATTTCTCGCGGGGCTTGGGAACTTGAATCACGTTGGCTAGCTAATTTGTTACATTTTATTTATTGGGACAACCTCTATAATTTTGAGCTCCTTAACCTTCACCATCATAAGTTCTTCTAGCTTTCTTGTCCTGATCATTTTTCCTAAACCTAGGACCTCTACCAAACCAATGCCAAGCACTAGTTGTTTCCCCTTATCAAATGCTCATGCCCACACCATTTCAGATTGCTTCACTATGGTTTCAGAACGAGTTAGCGCTTTTGTCATTGAGTTAGCGTAGCATTCCCTAGCCATCTTTTGATTTCTAATTACTACTCCCAGGTTATCAGAAGTGAGAAGCTTCATTTATTTGGTAGGTTGAAAAAATAACTTGGGATAAATTTAAGAAAGGCTACCCAAAGATGACATTACATGCAGAGAAAGCCTTTACCACAAAAAAACTTTACTATTTCGGTAACCCTGTTTGGGAAAGCTCCCGAAGAGAGGGGAAGAGAAATTTCTCCAAAATCTTTTATTGTTTATTTGCTAAATCCTATGAAAGGGGTGTTCACTTCCTTAAGGTGGCATCACCCACCTATTTGGAGGAAGACATCATAGAAAAGAATATTGACTGAGCTCTTACTGTCAACCAAGATTTTTTTACCCAAAATTTATCCAAAAAGGCTGAGATCACTAGTGTGTCATGGTGTTCTCTTTTTTCAATTTCTAAATCTTTCTTTCCTAAGGGGATCTCAGATGGCGATGCTTTGGCTATTTACACAGGCTGGCTATTTACACAGGCAATGCTTTCTCATTCATGTAGTTCTAAGTATATCGGGCAACTTTTACCGGCGATTTGTGAGCATCAGCAAAAGTGCCTCTTACTAGTTCACCAAGAATAACAGTGACTCCTATCATGGGCAAGTTTTCTGCATTCCGAGGTGGGTCATTCCTTATCTCTTCTTGGGCTCTAGGACATGTGGCTTTGGTCAAAGACAGTGGGAGGTGCGTGCGCCTCAAGGATGTCCTGCTTGTTGGTTACAAACTCCTTCAAATAACCCCTCTATATGAGCTTCTCACTTTTATCTTTTAATGTGGCGTGTCCCCTATCATAATGGAAATGAATGCTTATCCGACATCTACCTTTTCAAGCTACCTTTCACCCTCTTCAACATCTCCAATAATCCTTACTGTTCTGCCACTATGAATAACTCTTATCTTGAGTCCTTGAGGGGGTATTTCTAGAAAACCCTTAGGGAGACAGAAGTCTATACTTTTATCTTCCTCTAGATAATTGGGTTTCTTCATCCCTCTTTTTTCTTTAATGAGTTGGCAAGGGTGAAATGAGAAGCATTAGTTTCTCACATTAAGTCAGCCATCAGGAGCATAGGCTAGCTGTGGTCCTGTTGAGAAGGGAGCCTTTCTCTCACTAGACCTTTACCTATAATCCTTGAGAATCGAGGATGATTCTCAACTTTAGCTAAACGTGTAATACCCCAAGATTTCTCTAATTTAAAAATTCGAATCGTCAATTTCATAAACCAAAATCGATTTTGATAAAACGAAAAATATTTTAATTTCAAATTCACATATCACATGTTCCGAATATTTTCTCTCGATTGGGCCTCGATTTCTTTAATATTTCCAGCCCAATTCAAACTCCCTTTAAGTCCAAATAATGGCCCAAAAACCAGCCCACAATTGCAGCCCATTATTAAAGATTTCAAAATATATGTTTGTGTATAAAATGAGATCAGATTTCAAAATTTGATTTCATAGTATGGCAACCGGATTTGTCAAGTAAGGGCAAGCATGGTGGTTGGTGGAATTTGGTAAAGACTAAGCTATTTTAATCCCCAAAAATCCTTAGCCAAGCATACTCAAATTCTTCATCTATAAATGGAAGTTGGGACTTGGTTGCAATACTTTGTTCACTCAAAATCTGAAAAAAACAAACCACCTCATCCTATCTCTCTTCTTCTCTTTTCCGGCAGCAACACACTCCACACACATGCACATTTTTAAGTTCAAGTTTTAAAGAAAATCAAGAAGGGAATCTAGGTGGTCTGCTCTCAATCCTTTGGTAAGACTTAGTTCATGCTTATAAGATTATAATGATATGTTATATGTGATTTGGAGTTTGATATAAGAGCTTATGTTTGGCTTAGAAAATTAATATAGTTGATCAACTCGAAAACTCGGAGTATATTTTGACTAAACTTAGGACAAGTGGTAAGACTTATGGAACCTCGTCTCCTTTCCGCATGTTTAATGTGCTTCTCATTATTCGTTCTTCGTATCGTAATGAGCTCGTTGTGTTATGATCATATGAATTTATTGTATCTTAAACTTGTTTGCTATGATTATTATTATCGTTGTTTTGAGCTCTAGACCTTGAAACTATGATTCATTGCCTCATGAACATTATTGATGACTTACCTATACCTGGACTGAAATTGTACTCGGGACCATGGACTAAATGAGGATGATTTGATATAAAAACTGAAAGAAAATGAGAAAAATAGATGAAAACGTTGTCTTTTAACTCGATTTTGATTTTTCAAAAAATCTTCATTCGAACTCCAAAATGATGATTTAGATGTGTTCATGAGCATAAAAGAATTTTAGAAATGTGGTTTTGGATTATAAATCAAAAGAAAATAACAAGACGAAAAAACTAAAATTTCTGGCCGAGGCTCAGCGCCCCAGCGCTCAGATTGGGCGCCCAAGCGCATGCTCTGCGCTTAAGCGCTCAAAACGAACGCCCCAGTGCTCACCCGGATGTTTGAAAAATTTTGTTTTCCAGTAACCCGTCGCTCCAGCGCCCGTTAAAAACCATGGAACGTCATTTTTTCTAGTGAGCTCGGCACTTAAGTACTGATAACGGCGCTCCAACGCTCATTTAACTTTTTTCAAAGCGAAAAATTTGATTTCATTCCAGTAGCTCGGTGCTCCAGTGCCCGTTTTCGCAAACTCAAATGTGTTTTCGACTTCTTTTCGATAACCCAAGTCCATATCACGTTTTTCTAAATTAAAATTTAGATTCTAATACGATGAATTCTCAAGTCCATAAGTCCAAATTCGCGATTTGTTTCGAATGATAGGATTGACCGATATTTTGAACTGATTTATTACTGATTGTGGTCAATCAAACATCGTGTCGTGATGGCTTACTGTTATAATCGAAATGACTGACTGTTCCTGAACCTATCTAAATGTTTACTGTTGGGCCCTGGGGTTTGACAGGGGTATCTAATACAAGCAATGTCGGATTGACTATTAGAACCCCTGAAAATTCCCTACTATTGGATAGACTGGACGAGCCCTGGAGTTAGGGTTCCGAAAGCCTGTCTTAAAGCACGTGGATAGTCGACAGTGTTTTTACCATCTAGCTCTTATGAGAGTATTGGAGGGATAAGGAAGAGTCTGTTTAAAGATATAAGAGTGATAGATCCACCAAAACTGCTTGATTCAGCCTTATATGATCTGAATGTGACTACTGTTTACCGTTATCAAATTGATAATTACTGTCCTTACTGTACTGTATTGTTTACTGAATCACATTCTTGTCTATTACTGTCCTGTTTACCATTCGTATTCTTCTAATCCATTTTTTTCGCCATAAGTTTTACTGGGTCAGTGGACTTATGATTCCATAATATCATGTAGGTTCCTAGACTGATTACTTGATGGATTGGAGCTCTGTTTTGACCATAGACACTCTTTTAAGGATATGTATATGTTTAGGCCTATTGTACAAATGATTGTACCGATTAGAATTGATAAAAATTTTTGAATGGCCTATTTTGACTGGTTAGTATGATTTGTATTTTTGAACCATTGGACTTGTAAAGATATTTTGGCATTACATCATGTATGGTTATATGTTCTAGTTACTATATTGGTTTTAGCATTTCTATCCGACTGCGAGTAATGTCCCAAATCACGAGGCGGAATGCTATCGCGATTAGGGACGTTACAAAAAGACTAACAGAGCTCAAGTTATTGATGATGTTTGACATATTTAGCAACAACCTCACTACTGCTATGATATTCCACATTGCTAAACTATAGAAATAGCTAATATTATATAAGCAATGGCCAAAGAATTTATGTTCCACCATTGGATATCCCTTTTGAGCAAGTTGTTCAAAGCTTAATTTCAGGTTGCACATTGTAGATTCTCAGGCAAATCTTGTGTCCTGCGCTTCCTGGCCTAAGACGTAACAAATAATATTAGAGCCGACCACCAGTCGAAGGAAGCTAAGTGCTGTGTAGGGCAAAGTGCTACGCATATGGGTGCCACCTCTTGAGCTTGCGGGACAAAGTGCTACGCAGGGCAAAGCCACCTTTTGAGCGTGTAAGAGCCACCGCTAGAGCCCCAACGTTTGGTTGGCGATCTTAGGCTTTGTTATATCGCGACGAAGACGTCGCATTCTGAAGAAGGGGTGATTGTGATATCCCACATTGCTAAACTATAGAAATAGCCATTATATAAGCAATAGCCACCATTATATAAGCAATAGTCAAAGAATTTATGTTCAATCATTGGATATCCCTTTTGAGCAAATTGTTCTAAACTCAATTTTAGATTGCACACAGTAGATTTTTAGGCAAATCTCATGTCCTAAGCCCCTGGGCCTGGGGAACGATAGCTGCTCAAGTGAAAATGTCTTCCATCAAAGCTAGGATGAATTCTTTGGTAAGTTACAAGAAAGGAGCTCTTCCATCCTGGTTTTGGTTATTAGCAATTGTTGGTGCCAAGGAAGCCACTAAAGGTCTCTTCGAATTTGAGGGAGCCCTCTGCTGTCCACGCACAGAAGTTGTAGCCTCCCTCAAATCCATAGTCAGTGAACTTGATTTTTTGACTCTTGATTTGATTTGCATCTTGAGGTTTTAGTAAGCTAGAATATCCCCCAAAAACGGTGCCCAAATTATATGATTTGGAGTGTAGTCCAGGGATCAAATAGTAAAATTAATGGTTCTCTAATTTGGGAACATGGCTGACCGTAATTAATGGGTGTTTTCTTAAGAATTGCAAAGTAAATACTTTTTAGTAAATAAGTGCGTGACCCCTCAATCATTGTATTTTGGGATATTTAAAGCATTTAGGCTAAGAGTTATTAGATTGATGGGCTTATAGGCCTATTTTCTTTAATTTTACTTAATTCTATAATTTTTTTTAAAGTATAATTATTTTCAATTATTTTAAAGTATAAAGGTGGTTAGATGTATTTCAAGCTGTACGTATGTGGGGAGAATTGCTCTGAATGAGATGGAGATAACTTTTTTAATGCAATTTGGCTTTATTTTCAGCTTTCCTTAAATTCTCTCCATCAAAAAATTTAGTATTTCCTATGAAAATATTAAGGTGGTTAGATGTATTTCAAGCTATACATATGTGGGGAGAATTGCTCTAAATGAGATGGAGATAACTTTTTTAATTCAATTTGGCTTTATTTTCAGCTTTCCTTAAATTCTCTCCATCAAAAAATTTAGTATTTCCTATGAAAATATTAAGGTGGTTAGATGTATTTCAAGCTATACATATGTGGGGAGAATCGATCTGAATGAGATGGAGATAACTTTTTTAATGCAATTTCGCTTTATTTTCAGCTTTCCTTAAATGCTCTCCACAAAAAAATTTAGTATTTCCTATGAAAAAATTGTAACGAAACTAGAATATTTGGTTACGGAACTAGAGTATTTAGTTAGTTACGAAATATTTATTTCCAGTTCAACTACAGTAACTTTATAGACAAGATTACGAATTTTAGGATCAATTTTTAATCATAGTTGATGTCATAATTTTTATTCTTGCTGTTTGATTGAATTAAGGAAAGCTTAACATGTTGTGCATGACCTTATTAGCATCGCCATCGTTGTGGGTACCATTTTTATGTCCACGCATTAATTCTTTAATTCATTATTCGGACAATGTCGCATTCATGCATTAGAGACTAATTTAAGGTGAACTTGAATTTTTTCACCAAATCAGTTCAAGAATTTGAGGCCGACATTGTAAAGGCAATGAAATTTTGCTATTGATATTCTGCCATACTTAAATGACCAATAATTAAACATATATTAATTGATAAGAGAAGTATAAACCACTATAAAAAAAATAATAATAAATTAGTGACAATATGGAGTTTGTCACTATCTATAAAGAATAGGTGACAAAAAATTTATTTTATCATAGCCATGGTCTTAAGAAATTTAATAATTGAAAAATTAAAGTTATGCTTGAATTGTCACTAATATAATTAATAAAGCATGTATAGTGATAATTTATTGATCACAAAATCTTGTCATAATATAGTGGGAATCTTTTGTCATATTATTACTAAACATGTTTAATTAATTGTTAATAATTACAATAAAGAATGTTAGTTTTTGTCACTATCAGTCTATTGATGTTCTGCCTCCGGCTTTTTCTGATATTCTGTCGGCTGACATTTCTTCTTGATTTATGACATTTCACCATTTATCCCCCCAAAAAAAAAGAAAGAAAAAGAAAAAAGACTATATTGTGATAAGCAAAAATGCTATCTAAAAGTATTATTATTGACAAATGAAATCATTGTCACTTAAATACATACTGTTAGCAATAATTTTCATGTCGTCACCTAATTTTTTTTATCACTAATATTATAAATTTTGTAGCAAAACTTGCTCAAAAGAATAGAAACATAAACCTATTGCATAAAAACTAATAAATGGACCTTACTGAAAGCTCACGTTTGAATCAATATTGGAAATATACTTAGGTATGTGTTTTAGGCGTATATATATATATGTATATATTTAAAGATCAAATACAATAACTATATGACAAAGAAGAACTCATAACGTACCAATAGAAAACTGCTCCACACATTGATAAAAATCGAACTCATGACATTTGAAATCATGTAATTATTAGTAGCGTTTGTGGTACATATTTTCTTTTCATATTATTGACTCATCAAATCTTGGCCAACTAACCAAAGTCAATTATTAACATACTTAGGAGTCTTTCATAGGGGTTATAAGGATGCTAAAATTATTTTAAAACTCATTGTAGCTCCTTTAGTACTCCATTACTAGTAGCAAGTTAGCCCATTATAAGGGTTCATTTCATACTACTTTTTTTATTATTAACGTCCCCCTCTCCCCCCCAACCCTGCGGAAGACTTATTAGTATGGATATTAAATTTCAATAATATCCCTAAAATTACAAATCTCTAGAGGGAATGCACTTTAAGAAAGGAGATTTATATCTTTGGTCTAGGAGCCACAAATTAATAAAGACCACAAATATTTGATTATATATATGAATATACTATTTTAATTACCCAAACTCTATGTCAAAATTACCAAATTCAAGACCAACTCATATGCTCCTTCAATTTAATAGAGCTACTAATTAATATGTCCAATTCCTAACAAGGAGCCTCTTAATCTTCTAATTATCTCAATTCAACAACTTATCCATTATTAATTGTAATTAATTGTAGATCTAAAATCCAACCCCCAATTAATTGTCATAAAAGACCAAGTACTATTAGACCGTGCCCTCTATTTTAACTTTATTGATAATACTTGGATTGGAGTGGTTGGTCATTAAATGAGTACTTTACGAACAACAAAATTAAATGGATTTTGTTATTATTATTTTTTTAATATCAAATGAACGTGGCAAGTTTCCCCAACTTTTTATTTTTTATTTTTTTCATATATTTTTATGGTAAAATGGATCAAAACCTCCGAAATCATGATCGAAATCATTACAAAAATATTGAATATTTGCAACCAAAAATTTAGTAGTCATGGTGAAAGTAAGAGTTAATTACCCAAAATTAAGAGTTGGGACGGAAGTGGTAATGAACAATTCAAAAAGTTGAGAAAAAAATATTATTTGTCGTGGCTACAATGAGGTGAAAACATCCACCACGGCTTCATGTCACAGTAGATTTTTCACTATCTTTGCAGAAACGATGTATTATTGTCATAGTGAAGTCGTAACAAATGATTTTTCACTATTATCTCTTATTAACATCAACTTTTAATCGTAATAATTATTTAAATTTCTTGGCCCATGGTCCACGAAAGTAAATATAGGCGATCAAGTTATGCTGTTATTAATTTCATTAGAAAGTTTAAATAATCATTATTCTGAGATCAAATTATTAACAAGATAAATTAGAAGAATCATTATAATTAATTAATATTTCATAAATTTTATGATCTTGTCTCGTGAATTCAAATACATATAAAATGTATGAATTGAAGCGTTATTATATATTTAAAACAAAATAAATTTGGTCAAACAGTCTTGTATGTGTGTTTTGTCAACTTATGAATTAATGGTCTATGAGCTAGATAAATAAAGGCCACTCGCAGTCCATAAATAAATTTAAGTTTCAACAACTAAAGCCGATTCAAACCCAAGTCCATTAATTACTCAATTAATTTCCCACTTTATTCTTTGTCCTATGTTTAGATTTTGAATTTAACAACGAAAACATTAAGAAGACATTTTCTATTACTTTAAATAATGGAACTTTTTGTTTTAATTTTTATACTTTTGGTTTTTTGTAATTTTTTCACTAATTTTTCTTATACAAAAATAGCATTAACTGAAGACCTCACCGACATATTTATCTATACTATTATCTATATTATAAAAAGAAATATGAGTACTTTATGTCTAAAGTGGAAGTTAATTACTTTCTTATTTTATATAAATTGCCTTTTATTTTTCTAATAATTAAAAGAGAGACGATCAACTACGCAGGGTTAAATAAAAATTCCCAATAAAAAAGTGGTTTGGATATCAAATTTTACTAATATTTCAAATTTAAACTTTTTCAGACCATCACAGTCGTATATAAAATGCTAAAAATATTCTTGCTACGTGTAGTATTTTCTCCGATGTGTTGGATTAATTTTCTTTTGTCAAATATTAGATAATAAAAAAGTATTAGGACATTGAAAAATAAAAAATAAATAAATAAAATAAGCTATCAATTGAAAAGGACGTGTCGGATGAAATTGATATAAGAGTACAATTAATAATGTTGCCTCTCACAAAGCCAGAAGAATATAATGTAGATGGTAATGTTTTATATGAGAAGTTTTTTCTATTTTTTATTTTTTTTCCTTTTTTTGGCCATAAAGTACGAAATTACTAGAAATATGAGTGTTTTAAAAATTCAATTTTTTCATTAATTATATTAACAGCCTCATCTTCATGTTTCACTATAAGCTTTCAATTTTATTGAGATGATTCTGATTTTGATTTCGATCCCAATTCTTCCTTCATTTCACTATCATTTTTCATACACATTTATCAAAATAGTAACATTATTTCATCTTTATATTTTCATGCTCCCTTAATTTAAAAGTTAATAAGGTGGCTATGACAGCGGACATAAATGATGACCAAACCCTCATTTTTTGTGTCGCTTTGCAGCATGTGACTGAATTTATTACATTCTTAAAAACTGTGGCTTTTGTGGGTCACACGTAAAATGATGGATCTAAAAATTGTGTGAAATTGAACCCATCACACACACACACACACACATATATATATATATATATGATATTTTAAATAAGACAATTGAACCAAAAATTGCTTAAATGTTTAAACGTGTATTTTATGTGCGCATGCTAGATTTATTAGAGGCTTTTTGTAAGATAACTTAAAGAATATTCATCTTGACAAAAAAGTATATGCATGATATAATTTGCATCACAAAGCAATAAGAGGTATGACTCAATTGGTATAGCAAACACTTTGCTCATAGACACGTCAATTTTTTTTCAAAGAAGTTCTTCAGACACTCAAAAAATTGATTTTATTGAAAAATTGATGTCTTACTTCATAACTTTGAGGGAACAATAGCCTAATAAATAGTTCGGTCCGATCGACTTGAGTGCCACTTAGATACTAAACGAGTTCTTTTGCAAAAAAGATCCCTATAACATATATAATATTTGACAAATCAAACCCTACGAAAAATTAATTAGCAAATAGAACTATGTGAAAAAGTCACCGCCCCCTATCACTTGTTTGCACTATAAAGATCTGTGAAATGATATTGCTGGTCCTTTTATTTCCTTGTCAATTTACATAATACAGAGTTTTTCTTGATAATTTTTTTAAGATAGGGTTCTTTTGCCAATTTTTTGAGGGAAAAATGAACAATTTGCCCTCAATAAATTAATCAGTTTCACGATTCCAAGAGCATATGATGAACTTTTTTGACGAAAGGTTTTTTTCTTTTTGCTAAATAAAATTTTTACGAAAACTTTGATGCTAATTAATTTTTTATAAAGTTAGATTTGCCAATTAGATATAACATGAGGGGCTGCTTCCGTACTAAACAAACTCATCACTAATTTGAAATATTCATAAACTTAATATTATTATATTCAATAAATATTTTTAGTTGAAAAAATAAAATAAAATAAAAGTATTTGAAAACACCTTACTCTAGCGACGGCTGCTTCAACGAAAAAAGGTCAAAATATGGTAGAAAATAAAACCCTGCAAATTTCCAACTTTTGTGTGTTTCATAAATATTTATTAATTATATCCCACAATGTTAGCCTTATTAATTTTGCAAAATTCAAAACTAAAGGACATTTAGGGAATGCTTATTTGCATTTTCCAGAAATGATTTTTAATTGGATAAATGCAAACAAATATTGTTTGCATTTTGAGAAAACTAACTCAAATCCATTACCCCCAATATACCCTTGTATGTTTGAAAATATCACTAAAAAGTACTAGTCGACAAGAAAATATCATAATTACATATAAAAATTATTTTACATACTTATCATCTGCAAAATATTATTTACAATTATAATGATATATAAGAATTAATTCTAAATCACATTTTCTCCCCACTAATAACACAAGAAATAACATAATTTGATATCTACAGATAAAAAATGTGTCATCCTAAAATATAACCAAACATTACTTTTCAACTCAAAACAATTCCTTCCTAGCACTCAAAATATAAACAAACATTTATCACATTCCCCAACCTACTCTAAAAATTCATTTCTCCAAAACAACTATTCCAAAAATATCCCAAAATGCCAAATAAAAAAAAAAAGTTACCGTTAATGATTGGTTAATTGTCTACTCAAGCATAATTTCATTTCTCTTTTTTTCCCACTCTGGATCGTCACCTCCTATTCTATTGTACAAATGATTGTCAAGTACATGTTATCTATAATTCTGTGTTTTTATTAAAAAAGATTTAATACATTTAGTGTGTAGTTAAGATATAAAATAAGAAATGAAAGATTATTTTACAATAGAGGATCCTAACTGTTTCTTTTCCCCAGCTACTTTTCTATCAACTTCTGGACATTGTTTATTTTTTGTTACTAATCATTTTTAACATAATATTTAAAATATATCAATTATATATCCAAAAATAAAAAGTCGGGCATCGGACTGGATCCCCTATTTCAAATAATATTTTCTCTCCTATTCCAAGTCAGGAACACATGTCATGTATACTGCATTTATTATAAAGTATTTTTATAAAGAAATATTTAATACACATAGCATGTATTCAGAGGCATGAAATAGGAAATGAAACACTATTTGGAATAGGGAAACTCATTCACTCTGGCCCACCCATCAAGAAAATGATTCACAATCAAGAATCCTACACCAACCAATACACGTGTTACATACATACTCTGACGTTCGGTTTCACAATCTAACTAATCCAGCTAAAAAATAAAATAAAATAAAATAACCAAAGAATAAAAATGGAAAAAGCCCATAAAAACAGGTTGTTCTAAATGGACAAAAATATACGAGGAGCGAATTCACAAAAAAAGTAGTTGCAGAGCTGAAAAGACACCGGATTTAATGAAATTCACAACCATTGGACGATGGCAAAGGTGGTTGGAGAGCGAGTACAAATTAATACACCAGTTATCACACTATTTATGTAGCTGAAGTTGTAAGAATTAATTCATGAAAATATACATGGATTCCCAAAATTTGGAAACAGAGATGAAAGAATTGAGACAGACATTTAATTCTGGGAAAACAAAAGAAGAATCATGGAGGAGATCTCAGCTCAAAAGTCTGCTGTCTTTGCTTGTGGAGAAAGAGGATGATATTTGCAAGGCACTCGAACAAGACTTGGGGAAGCATCCTGTTGAGTCTTTTAAAGATGAGGTATATTTGTGTGTGAGTGTCTGTGTGTGTGCATATTTATCTGTATGTATTGCTCTTCTCCTGTGTACTCTCTGTTTGTTGAGACTCAATTTGTCCTTTCAAATTTGATGAAAAGGGGTGCTTGATCTTCAAGTTTTATTTGCAGTTGGATGATGTTCTAAATCTGTTGCTGATATAGAGATTCGATCATATTAAGATATTGTTTTACTGGATTTTATGCTGAAAGGAGAACTTGATGGGTGAGAGAGGTCCAATCATGTTGACTTATCCCAACAGGAATCATGGGACAGTTAATATATTGGTAGCTTTCTCGCACATTGGCACACGACAAAATGTTCCCTGTTGGATGTGATCGAAATCTATGTCAACGACGGATATGAATCATCACCATAAGTTTTTTTTTTTTTTTTCCTTCTTTTTTTCTCTACATAGGTGACCATATCTCACTATAAGAATTTGAGCAATTACCATAATTAATAGCTAATGTTAATAGGAAATAAAAGTGGTGAAAAGTCATTTGCTACATCTTCACACAACAATGATGCGTAGTTTTAGAGAGGGTTGTGGAAAATTCACTGCACCAATATGATGTGGAGGATGTTTTTACCTCAATTTAAGCAACGTTAGATTATTTCTTCACCTTGTTAATTTTGGATTATTAGCTACTGCGTCCACCTCAACTATTGATATTGGGTCATTGACTTAAAATTTTGGTCATTGAAATTCAATTATTTTGGAGTGATTGTTACATGATTAATTGATCTTAGTGCTTTAATTCTGAGATTTTTACAAACCTCAGACATTAATCATATAAAGATGCAAATGTATTTAATCAGAAGCTGGTGATCAGTCCAAACAGCACTGTAGTTATGGCACTCTGTGTTGCTGTAAGAATCATTCTCCAACTTTGAAGCCCACTGCAAGTTGACAAAATACTGTTTTAAGTAGTTTAGATAACAAATGCATATTTACTCAAATTTGTTGTCTTGCCTCTTACAAGTGGGAAATACTTTCAATTATTTGATAAGGTTATGATCAATAGTATATGTTATTTGCATATGGGTCAATTTTGCCAAGAATAAAATCATTTTTTTACTCTTGACAACGTTGTTGGAAGAGATTGGAGGTCGCCATTACTACTTTCTTTTATACAGAAGGAAAAAAAAAAAAGAGGAAAAAGAAAACTTCAATGCAGAGTATATTCCCTTAAGTATGCCTTCCTCCCAAAATGGTCTATTTTGTCGAGTTACTTGAGGAAAGTTTTCAACATACTATGTTTGCAGATCGGACCCTTGATAAAGTCCGTAAATTATGCACTACAAGGGTTGAAGAAATGGATGTCTGCCAAAAAGGTAAATTGAATTCTTTTCCTCTTTCAAGATAGAGCCAATCTTTACATTTATTTTCATGTTTATTCAAAAGAGATAATTACGGAAACAACCTATATGATTTGAAAAATTACAATATATACCCTTGCACAATACAATTAGATCCCTTGAAAGTGCAACAAGTTCACTGGAACATTATCGGGCATGCCCCTTATTAATCTAAAGCCAAGGTCGCTACTGTAATTTCTCAAACTACACGGAATGTTTCTGTAATAGGGCAGACATGTTGGGGGGGGAGATTATCCCCATTCAAAAATGGTCATTTACCAATCTTTAATGCGATTACAGGCTGATTTGCCGCTTGCTGCATTCCCTTCAAGTGCAGAATTAGTCCCTGAGCCCCTCGGAGTTGTCCTCATCATATCATCTTGGAACTTCCCTTTTGGTACAATTTCAAGATTCTTTCACACAAGGATTTACAATTTTCTTACAATGATGTATATATTTGTCCTTATTTCTTCATTAAATTTTAGGACTATCATTGGAACCACTCATAGGAGCCATTGCCGCGGGGAATACAGTTGTCCTAAAACCATCAGATCTTGCTCCAGCATCGTCTTCTGTTTTAGCCAA